>QLOI01004221.1:11882-41868 GCA_003313605.1 Tuber umbilicatum | reverse complement strand
TGTGGCGGGGGAGGGGAAAGTGGTTGCGCAGTGGCCGGAGGAGGGGGAGGGGTTGTTGACGGATGAGGAGGGGTTGGCGTAGGAGAAGGGGTTGGCGGAGGAAGGTGCGGGCTAGGGGGCGGAAGAGGTTCATTTTGTGTTTTTAATTTTGTGTTGTGGCAGGTTGAACGAGGGGTGCTGTAACGACAATTATGTATGATGGGAGGTTTGGTGGGGTGGAAAAACCAAGATCACGTGAGATAGTGGGATATCTGATCCTTTTTTTTTTTGAGATAAAATAGAAGGAGGATTTCATCCCACCTCCCGACTCCCTCCGTACAAGTATATAACAGACCAAGCAATAATGTTCGGTCGGAACCTCCAGGTGTCCGCACCCCGCACCCGGACCCTCGTTCTTCAAAGCCGCCAATTCTCGGTTTCCTCCATTAGCAATGAAGAAAACGGCAATAATAATGATGATAAACGCAGTCCTTCCCCCCATCCTCCATAACCCCCTCGTAATTCACTCACTCATAAACTGCGTGATAGAAATCCTGAAAATACCTGTCGACATTTCTTCACTCCTACGCATGCGCCGCGAAGGCGCTTCACCGCCGCAGCTCGAGCGCCGCGTAACTGCCTCTGCAGAAGATCTAGGACTTGATTCCCCGGTTCCCCGGACGGTGGCGGGGGGTGGGATTTTTTCCCGCGAGGGGCGCCATGATGGGCAGCAGCAGCACCAGCAGCAGAACACTACGGGTAAGTATTTTTCTCGGCCGCCGCCCCTACAGAGACCGGCCTCCGATCAGGGTCCTAGGATTATCGCTCCACGGGGGGGAATTTTTCGCACGGGCATGGGAGGGGGATTTGGTGGTGCTCAAGGGCGTGGCGGGTTCGACATTAGCCGTGGCGGCGGCGGTAGAGGCGGGTTTGGAATGGGTATGGGAGCTCGGGGGGGTAGAGGTGGTGGTGCTCGGGGTGGTCGAGGCGCAAGAGGCAGAGGCCGGGGTCGAGGCCGTGGGCGAAGAGGCGACGATGAGAATGCGTCATCCTCCCGATTCGGCCATGTCAGGAAGTCTCTCCCACCGCCGCCGAAATTTCCCGAGAGTGTATATTCCCCGGACTTTTCGGAGGATGACTTGATGAAGCATATCCCTGCCACGCAATTGACCGTCACCGGCGGGGTTTCTAGCGGGTTGGTGGATAGAGTTCCTCTCACTGAGGACACCAAGGGGTGGTCGGTGGCTAGGTGGCAGGAGTATCAGGACCAGCGAGAGAGGACGGCGAAGGAGGTTGTTGCTGGGGAGTATGATGATCCCGCTAGCGATGTCGGGCCGTATAGGGAGGTGCATAGACTAGTCATAGTTAATGGGTCGTATACGGACAAGGCGAAGGGGAAACTGTTTGCGGCGGTTAAGAGGAATGTGCCGATTGAGTCGATTCCTCCCCCACCCGGACAGGTGGAGGAGAAGATATCGGCCAGGGAAGGGAGTTGATTAGGGTGGTTTGTGGTGCTATATTTGGGTGGGGGTAGAGGGGGAATCTGGGTGTATATTTTCCCAGATCAACAATTACTTGGGCGGAAAGCAGAAAATCCTTATTTGTATATTTTCTTCCGCCGCCATTTCTTGTAGAACCATCGCAACCTTCTGTATCTTTTAGATAGACATATGTTGGTCCTGGGATATCCCCAGCTGCACCGGCCCCACTGTTTAATCAATTCTCCAAAACCACCTTCTTAGCATCATCAATCACTTTTTTCGCCTCAGCATTAACCTTCTTCATAACAGCCTCCAACTGCTTGTCCGCCTTCCGAATATCATCCGGCCGCTCCCTCTTGAGTCCCTTAATCAGTTTATGCGAATCCTGTCTCGCCAACCTCAACAGATTCGTCGCCTTCTCACCCGCCTTGCCCACCATCTTAGCAACCTCCAGCCTGTCCTCCTTCGTCGGGGGGGGCAACGGGACATTGATCAGCTGCGCATTTTTTGGATCGGGCATCGGCTGAACGTTCAAGTCCGCCTTCTGTATTGCTGCTATGACATGCTTGACATTCTATCCATCCCCCCACTCCCCGCCCACCCTCATTAGCACCCTCCCCTCCGAGCTCCACCCGGCGGAATAACTCACCGCGGCATCATAAGCACAGACAACCAACGACCGCCCCTTCGGCAGCACGTGCGCAATGTCCCGCAGCGAAGCGCTGGCACCAGTGAACTTGTCCAGCACGACTTGAACGTTCTCGAGAATGCTGGGATCGTTACGCCCGCCGGCGCGCAGCTTCGCGATGTCGGTTCTCAGCTTGTCGATGTGTGCGCCGCATTGCGTCTCTAGGGATTCGAAGTGCGCGGTGTAGTCGAAGGGGGAGTTGCGCGTTTTCTCTTGTGCATTGCTATCGTGCGCTTTTGGGAGCTTTGCTTGGGCTTTCTTTTGCGGACGGGGGGTTGTGATGAAGGTTTTTTGGTGGGGGGATGGGGGGAGAGGGCTGTTGGGGGTGTTAGTTGGGGTTGGAGGGAGTGTCGGTGGAGAGGAAGGGTTACCGGAGGGATTGTGGAGGAATTGGGCGGAGGAGAGTTTGGGTTAGAGAACGGGTGATTGGTGCACGGAGCATTTTGGTGTGATTTTCGGGAGTGTTTTGGGGGGATGTTTATGGTGGGGTTGGTTGGAAAAAGGCTGTGCTCCGGAAGAACCGCGGAGGAGGGTAACCATCATATGTAAGAGCCTCTCGGAACTTCCCATTGCCGGCTTCTTTCCTCCATCCCTAACTTTCTTTGCACTCTACTAGCATGGCTTCACCAGCAATATCCCAAGCAACACGTTTGCTATCTCCAGTTCTCGACAAGAGTGAGTGATCCTCCCCTGACCGACTGTTACTTCTCCAATAACCTACCTACCAACCTTACCCATAGCTAAACCAAAACCCCTCGGTCGATCCCTCCTCCAACAACTTTCCCAGACGCTCCCGGCCCCGCCGCTATTACCCGAGGATGACAAGTCCACGGCAGTGGCAGTCGTAACCCACGCCCTTACCCTTCTCGCGAACCTCAAATCCGAGGCGCAGGAACGGACGGGCGGAGAACGGATCGGACCACAGTTGGTCAGTCCTGCGGCGGTCAGGGTAGTGGTATGTCTACTAGACCTGGTCGTGCTGGAAGGGATATACCCGTCGTTGACCCGGGGCGTTGGGATCCCGATCGAGCGGCGGGCGAGGAGTGCGGCGTTGCCTGGGCTTGTGTCGGGACGGGGGAGGACCGGGGCGGAGGAGGCACGGGACAGGAAGGATGTGGAGTTATTGCGGCTTGTCATTGGAAGGTTGTTGGAGCTACTTGATGGGGAGGATATCGTGGCTGAGGGGGATTTGCTACGGAGGGCGGGTGATCGGGTTTTAGTCGATGTGATCGCCGGGTGCGCCGAGTTGGCATTCAACCCTGAAAACGGGGATACGGGGGAATGGAAGGAGAAGTTTCGGGTCTTGATTGACCGGTTTGCCAATTTCATCTTCACGGATAATCACTGGAATACTAACATCCCCCCTCAGAATACCAACACCACAATTACTCCCACTCCTCCTGCAACTATTAACTCCCCAAACACCTCCGTTCTTCAGAGACCCCCTCACGAAGACCCTCTCCCTCATCCCGTTCGGACGGCCCAACGCTGTCCGCCATATAATTGAGCTATTTCTGTCGACCGATACTCCGGTCGATTCTTCGTCCTCGGCGCCTTCAAATATATCTATTGAAGCACTGAGTAAAGCCTCAAAGATTATATGCGCGGTTCCCAGCTCGGTGAATGCGGAAGAGTACTTTTCTAGGGTCTGCGCTGAACTGCTAGAGCTCTTAGATTCGGAGGATATGTTGATGGTGCGGGCGGCGGGATTCGTGATAGCGGATGTACTAGGGAGGAATGGGAGGGGAATTGAGGAGACGGTGGAGAGGGTGTTGGTTGCGCCATTGATATCAAGGCTGGATCCGGGCATTTTAGTGGGGGTTGTTGAGGAGGTTGCTCCTAAGGTAGAGGTGAAGAAGGCGGAGGTGAAACATTCCTCGGCACTATTAGCCTTTGAAGACTTCCCCCCTCCTCTCGCCAGATCGTCGATACCAGGAGCCCCACCGAGGAGACCTCTTGTCGCTGAGATGGAAGATGACACAGCCAAAGATCTCGACATAAAATCCCTAGTCTCGGAAACAAACCTGTCGAACGCCCTTCGCCATCTAGAAATCCTCTTATCCTCCCAGCCCTCTCCTGCACTGCCGCAGAGGCTCCTATCCCCAATACTACTCCCCCTCTGGGCGCTAGCTAATTTTGCAAAGTCCACTGGAAGAAGCGCCTGGTACGAGCGTACCCTCTCACTGCTGAAAACCTACATAAAGACCTCTCCCAACGAGTCTGTCCTTCTGAGGATCCAAGGGCGGATACAATATTCTGGTGGGGGGGCATGGGAATTCGGGCCCGGGAGTGAGGGTGGGATCGAGATTCGGTCTCGGATTTGGGGCGCTGCAGGGTTCGATGTTAGCAAGACTGAGGCTAGGATTCAGGAATTCTTAGGACTACTAGAGGGCGGCGGCATTGGCGGTGACGTCTTTAACAACTTCTTCCTGAGGATCCTGAGGACTTGGCTTGGCCGACGGAATAGCGAGGTTGAGGATCCTGTGGAGATGTTTACCACGCTCAAGATCTTGCAGGAGGTGTTGGGCAGGCATGAGGAAACGCTTGCTAAGAATCCCACACAGATATTGCAGATTGTCAAGGGGGTGTTAGATGAGCATGTGGAGTATCTGGAGGGCTTAAAGACTTCTACCAAAGACGTCGTCACACCAAGTCTAGACGGCCTGGGCAAGATAGTCTCCAACTCGCCCCCGCCACTCCTAAAAGCAGACGGTGGGGGAGAAGAGCTGGACGAAGAGAATGAAGGCGCCCAAACTTTAACAATGGCCCTTTCTCTCCTGAGTGTAATAACCTCCAACCCAACTACAAAACTAACACTCCCGGACGAGCGCCTAATCCAAACCCTCCAGCCGGCGCTCTCTTACATCGCCGCTTCAAAATTCACAAATCCGGATATCAAAACCCTAGCACTGAACATAACCTCCTTGCTTACTCTCCACTCCCCCTCCCCCTCCACCCACTCCTCCTCAACAACAACCCTCCTCACCCGCCAAAAAGAAACCTACACACTCGCCCTATCCTACCTCCGCGACCCACTAATCCCCGTGCGCGCCCACGGCTTGCACCTTCTCCGAGAACTGATCCTATCCTCATCACCGGTAATAAACATCCAAACCACTCTCTCACAACTAATCTGCCAACTAAAAGACGACGACAGCTTCGTATACCTGAACACAATAAAGTGTCTATCTGCCCTGACAGACAGGCATTCAGGAACTGTGACAAGAATGCTAGTAGAAGCATACCTCGACGACGATGAAGGACAAGGAAAATTAAACCTGGACCAACGCCTCCGACTAGGAGAAGCCCTCCTGACAACAGTACAGCGCCTGGGCGGAGCACTAGTCGGCGAGACGGCAAAAATGCTCAGCGAAGCAATGATAACCACCGCTTCCAGACGCCGCCAGCGGATAACCCCGCCGGATACAAACGAGGAAAAAAACCCACCGCCACCACCACCAACAGCGGAAGACGAGCGGATACGCACGAGCGCGCTATCAATCCTTGGCGCTGCGGTAGAGACAAATCCGAGCGGTCTCGGCCCCGGCGTCGTCTCGGACGCGCTGGACGTGTGCGTTTCTATACTCACGCTAGAGACCGCGGCCGAGGCGGCTATTCTTCGGCGCGCGGCCGTGGTCTGCATTTGTGGGGTTTTGAAAGCTCTAGTTGGTGGTGGTGGCGATCAGTTGGAGTGGAGGGAGGGGGTCTGGGAGGTTGTCGGGGGACGGGTCTCGGAGATTAGGCGGGTTGTGGGCTATTTGGGGGCTACAGATGGGGACGGGTTGGTGAGGGAGCAGGCGAGGGCTGTCATGGAGAATTTGGAGGCCGTTGTCGGCATTTGGGTTGGGAGGCGGGGTGCGGGTGTGGGTGGTGTGTTGGGGAATTTGGAGGGTGTGATTGGGCTCTGAATTATGGGGGTATTGAGAATGTTGTGAGAACTTCTGTGAAGTATTATTACCGGTTGAACTGTGTAGATATCATGCTGCATGTATTAGCCGCTCATGCTGTTCGCCGAGGACCCGGGGCATACTAGTCTAAACCCTTTGAAGAAAAAAAAATAAGGGAAAAAAAGCAAAACTTTCGTACCTCAATTCCTGCTCCACAAATCATTTCCTCCTCTATCCCATCTATTAGGTTATGCACTGCCCATTGCTTAACAGAAGCTAACAAACACATCACTCCTTACAAGCAATCATGAAACACCAAGCGACCCAATTACAAGTCCAAATCCACCCAAACAAAAAAGATATGAAAAAAAAAAGAGCATGTAAAATATTCCAACTATTCTCACGTCCACATCACCTTCTCATATTTCTCAGCACGCAGATTGTCTACTTCACCTTTAGCCTCCTTCTCACGCTTCTTTCTTTCCCTTAATTCTCTTATTCAGCACCTCTTAAACTTCACCCCAACAGCCACCACGCCCCCGGGCACTTGAAGTTTAACCTTCCAACTCCTCGCCACACATCCCACTTCCCCCTGCAACCCATCGAGTACCTCACCTCCCTCTTCTAGAAAAACTCCAGGATCGACCGGTGCCCACCCCCCATCACCCTTGACCATCTTCTTCCTCTCGACCATAACCACCCTATTGGTTTCATCCTGCATTATGGCGCTCCCCTGGCTGCCTAATCTTCTCACCCGCGCTCCCCTTTCCTCCGCTTCCCTCTCCGCCGCCCGGCCAGCTGCATAGAACCTGTCAACTACACCCGCATGCGCAATTCCATAATCCCTCATCCGAGCATTAGCTCCCTCCAGACCCCCAGCCCCATACACGCCTGTGACAACCGCGCACGCCCAGATAATTTCCTGCCAGTTTTCGACACTGCCGGAATATGAATAGGTCCACAGCCAGTCATACATGCATATAATTTTTTTGATGTCTGACCAGATGGTCACCTCCTCACCACCACCGGCGCACCTATGCTTCCGGCCCAGTTTCGCCCTCAACCTACCACCCCAGGTAGAGGTAGGCAAAGAGACGAGCGAGCGCAGTCTCGAGGTTGGGTTGGGCGGTGAGAAGCGCGCTAATGCGGAATTCAACTTCGCTATTTCAGCTTCGATGGCTCGAGCGAACGCTCGGTGGGAGTCTACGATGTGAAATGCGTCGTGGGTCATTCCATTTGGACAGGAAATCGATGACGAGCCCTTAACGGCTGTGGCGGTGCGTGAGTAAATGGTACGCCTACGCACGTCGGCTTGACAAATGGGTTGATCCCCCGGGACCCGCGGGTTCGACCTGCGCAACGTGTTGTTTGTGCTTATTAGCTTAGTGAGGTTGTCGTATATGTACGTTGCTGTTGAGAGAAGGAGCTTTATGACGTCTTCAGGCGGTGGGTGTGAAAATGGTGGTTGTGCTAATGATACTGGTGTTGTCGCTGCCGTTGCTGCAAGGCTAGAAGAGGAACAGAAGGTGATGGCTGGGGTAGTGGCCGGAGATGAAGCAGTTGACGACAAAGTTGTCGTATCTGATTGTGCTGATACATGCGGGCTTATATGTGGCTCGTCACGGGAAGCTATCGTACTCGAGGGTGTTCTGACAGTGGTAATAGTATTACTGGGCGCACTCGCAGTACGAAGACCTTGAAAGGATGGATTGTTTTTGAAGGACGCCAAAGATGGTGACGAGGAGCCCTTAGAACTTGACAGCGAGAGCTTATCCGCCATTATCCAATGGTATTTTTTTCAAAGGAAAAATTCCCAAATTTTTTGCTCCTCAATTTTGCATGACAAGTATTGGTGTGCGGTTGTATGATGGGAAGAGTGGAAAGGTGGCCAGAAATTCAGCCCTTCCAATTCATTAATGTTCTTAGGTGAACGGGGGGGATTTAAAGGTAAGGTCATTCGTCGGGTATTAATGCTATTGTACAGATAGGTGGGTTCCCGTTGAAGTTAATTTGACCGAGCTATGAGAAGAAAGAGCAACAAATAGAAAACGAGTGAAAAGACACTGAAAGCCGTTGAGAAATTGAAAATTCGAACATAAGTAGGGCCCACGGTAAAGAAGGAAGAAAAAAATGTAAATAATCACAGACCAATTCCAAGATTAGGAGATTGTTCCTGTATCCCCCTCTTTTGACTTTTTCTCGGTTGCCGGAGGCGTCGTTTTAGTATCCGGTGTTGGCGTATCAAGTTGCATCATCTCCGATGACTCGTCTTTCTCTTCCACACTGATTGCTACAGACTCCTTTGGAGGCACCGGTTCCTTCGTGTCAAGATCCATATCTTTTTTGTCCTCCGGCTGCTTCATTTCCTTCCCATCGGTTTCCACTTCAGCCTCCCCCCCCTCTGTTACTTTCACATCCATCTCATCCTTCACCTCCACCTCTTTTACCTCACCCCCGCCACCCCCGCCACCCGTGACTCCCTCCTTATCAACAGTTTCAACCGCATCCCCCATCTCCTCCTCTTTCTCAATAGGTGCGGGTCTCGGACTCCTTGCCTCTTCAATCGTCGCCGGCGGATCCGGAAATACCGTCCCCTCCGGCTGCGGGCCTACATCCTCTGGACCCAACGCAGGAGGGCCCTCAGCGTGTATACCTGCTTCAGGAGGACTAGAAACCTGGGCCGCAGGAACAATATGCAATTCCTGTTCCTGTCTCAACAGCTCACCCTGACTAACCCCATTAACCCCTTCAGCACTTTCAGTGAGCGATGATTCCGCCAACCATGGGATTGGGCTCAACAGTGCACCTCCGAGACTCTCGTCGCTACCGAGATTAAAGGACGCAGCGCCGTTAGGCATACTATCTACTACGCTCGGCGGAAGCGGGAATGCAGTGGTCGGCGAGGAAACAGATAGGACGCGTTGGATTGCACGAAGGTATTTTGATAGGGACTTGTAATGGGCGTTTGGATAGCGGATCAGCTCTGAGAGACGCTGGATGGTGTATGGTGGGGCCGCATCAAATTGAGTTGTAAGGATACTAGATAGGGAGGCTAGTAGCACCTCATCCTCCGAATCTAGAGTTCCAGGTGGAGGAGGTGTAACCTCCTTGACAATCGGTGGTGGAGGGGGGGACGGGAACGCGGGGACAACAGGCGGAGGTAGCATCTTTGAGGAAGAGGGTGGCGAAGCCTCATCCTGACTGAAGCTTGGTGGGGTATTCCCAGTAGTTACCTGTGTATCTGGCTCCGTGACGGTAGAAGCTTCCGCCGAGATGGTTGGGACGGTGTCGAATTGTGGGGGCGCAGCAGAGACAATGTCGATCTCTTCGGGGACGGAGGAGGCCTGAGGCTTTGGGAAGGAATTGCGAGCAACCTTATACCTAAAGTCAGTATAACATCCCCTCGCAAACACCATAGCAAACACAATGATGAATTCTTCCAATGAGGAAAAACGAGGAAAGAAAAAAAGACGAACATAGTCAAGCCTCTCAATCAACCCCTTCAACAACTCTGGCCATTCTTCACTATGAAGCCGAAACACCGGTCAGCAAACCCAACCGAAAAGAAAAACTCGAGCAAACGCACCCAAAACCATAACAGGAAGAGCAACTCACACATTAACAGAACCATCCTTAATGATATCATCAAGCACCGTTTCGTCTAAACCACAGCCTCCCAGAAGAAAAGTCAGCCGCACCGTACACACACACACACACAAACACACGCACCAGCTGCAGTAAAACCGGCAGAGAAAAGGGAAAGGGAGGAAAACAGTCAAACATACCAGCCCTCATGTCGACCGTCAAACTGAAAGGTACTGGTGTACCTTGGAAAATTTAAGGGAAAAAAGAAAAGGCCTGGTTGGATGGATGGACGACGGGAAACCGTGGATCGGGGAAATGTACCGGTAGGGTACTCGTATAATAAGGCCAAGAAAACAGTGTGCGGTTAGGATACAACGCAAAAGAACGTGATCTGGTAACGGTAACCTCAACCCCACGAAGGCTTGGGGGTGCAGTAAAAACGATAAGCCTCCAGATGTAGGTCAGGTAGGGAGGGAAGGGGGAACCAGTAGGGTGGGGGGTATGGCGAAGGATAACACAAAGGCATTGTTGAGAAGGCGAGCTCAGCGGACCCCTGTCACTTACACTTCAATACGAGTATGATATTAGCATCCATAGACCATGATAGACCACAGTAATAATCATCAAAGTTATATAATACTCATCACGGTACCCCCAAAACTTCGATCCCCGAAAAACAAAACAGAAACCGACGCGAGTAAAATAGCGACATGCAAACGCCACCCTACCCCGTCTCCCAACACTTAGAAGCACTAACAAAGCTAGTTTCCAAACCGTACGGCCGAACCGCCCACGGTGCCACACCGGTACTCGAGTATGTACGAGTACCGTACTATACGATTCAAATGCTACCGGCTTGAACCCGGGTATCGCCCCTACCCGCCCAGTGCCAGAGCCCTCCTCCCAGCCCGCTCGCAATATCGTAGCGTTTTCAAAGGGGGCCATCGCATGCCACCAAGGTTTGGCCTTTTTAGACTTTTTAAAAAAATCTCTCTGACACGACCACGATACTTATCATAGGCCTATGACACCCAGCCGACCCTACCCAGTGCCGCACTCGTACTGGTGCCGTAGCAAACCCCTTCGTGGCCAGTGTCTGTTGCAGATTTTCTTTGTGCGCCTTGTGGTGGCGCGGTGGATCTGACCCTCGGTGCGTGGGTCGCAATGCTGTAGCAGGTCTCGCGTCTGGGGAAGGTAGCCCATTGATGGAGTCCAAAAGATGTGGTAGCATCATACGAATGGTAAGTCATAAGTCATCACTCGTAGTCAGGGATCAGGTGTGAGCGTGTGCTGCGGGGCAAGGGTGTGGGGCTTGGGGATACTAGGAACGCCGGGGGGCCCAACCAATTAACGGACAGAGGGATGGATAGGTGAGATCCGCGGTGCCACTACAAGTGCACCTTAAGTTAATTTAGTTGTTTTTGCGGGGTGCTTGGGTCCCGATGGTGTTTAGTTTGTGGGCGCACGCTGGCATGTGAGTCGCTTTGATTGGGATAAAGAAAATATCGTAAAACAAGGAAAGGTTTTAGGGGGGGGAGGGAGAAGACAGGGTTGACTTAAATCTTATTCAAACTTGGCAGGACTAAATAAATGGACCACTATGATACGTTGTGGGATTCCGCCTCCCACTAGATTATCGTACAGAAACGTGACTTTGACTTTAATGGAAAAATTTTTTTTTAAGTTAAGGTAGCGGGAAACACATGGTCGAAGTAGAGGGAGATGGAGGGGGGGAGGGAGAAAAAGGGTCGAAAAGCGGGATATCGCACAAACACCATAGCCAGTCGATCACTTCTCTGAACACAGAGTAGAGCAGAAGAAACAAAAGAGGGGAGAGAAGAAATGGAGATAACATAAGGAAGGGGGTAACGGACAGAGGGGACGGTGGGCAATACACTAAAAATCTATTGGCGAATACGCCAAATTTGGTACTGCCTCCACTCCCCAGTTCGTTGCCCCCTCTATGATGTTACCAACAACATATCGAAAATAAGTGGAACCGAAAAAAGGATAAGATGGAAAAAAAACCGCTGACACCAATCGCCCAAGCAGGATAGATAGGCAAAGAAGGGAGAGAACACCGCCGAACCGATGGTCCAGAACGGATCCTGCACAATATTTTAATTCACAGACTCCAAGCAAAGTTTATTTCTTGCCAGAAAGCTCCTTGACTTTCTCCTTGAATCCGTGGATCTTATTGCGGGCGATATGCCCATCGCGAGAATTGGGTGTGGCGTAAATCTTATCGCGCGAACTGTCAGCAGCGTTCGTGGGAAGATATATATAACCTCAATGAGGGAGGGATTGAACATACCGAACCCTCGACTTTCTGGAACCTTGAAGGGGGGGTCAAGGAGGCATCCCATTCTTTGCTCCTATCATGGGATTAGTACGAGGTGCGAGGAGGTGCAGGAGAAAGGAGGGGAAGTGGAAAATACATTCTGCGATCCCTCTTCGACATGGGTATAGGGTCGACAATGTCGCTTCCATCGCTTCCTCGACGGCCGACAGGGCTTTCAAGAAACGGCTCTGGGGCAACGGTGTCTTTGGCAGTGTGAGACGTGTCGGCAGAGTTCATGATGTTATCGAAAGGTCCTTGGGTAGCAGCCATGGTTTAGAGATTCTTCGAGTGATAGGAGGTGCTTTGGCCTGAAGTGTGGATAGACGTGAAATATTAATCAGAGTATGTTTTCGGAAAGCTGTGATTAAACCTGTTCCGATCGGGGATTCTCAACCACTTTATACTCGACCTAAACCTCCCTTTGTGTACTTGAGCACGGTACTCTCAGGGTAGATCCCCCCCATTTCGCCTCCGTCGTCATGGGATAAAGGTAGATTTTCCATTCGCAACACACACCAAACTCCGATGCCTATCAACGCCTACGTTCCCAGAGGGACGAGCCCAGGGTGGCACCCAATGACGTACGCTCCACGGAGAGGATCGACATGCGCTTTTGCTGTATTGGGGACCTTGACACAGCCTACAAATGCGGGGGGAGGGTCTTGCCTGTTTTGTCGAAGACGCGTGGTAAGCAGACTTGACCGGTTGCCAAGCCTACATACAGCTACTCGAGTACTAAGTTGACACCCATGCACGAGTAGGGACCCAAACCCCCCAAAAGAAATGTATCGACACCGACCACAATAGCTAAATTATTTCCAAGTATAATATCAACTCTTCTATTGATCGAGGATCAGTCGTAGGCTCAAAAGGGCTCGTGTTCTGGTTGAGTAGATACCGGTAGAGGAAGTACGGTAGATTGCATCGGAGGTATGATAAGTCTATGATTGGTAATTTCGGACCATTCAAAATTGGTGGGGACGGGTCAGGGGTCTGCGGCGTTGTGCTGATAAGGCACTTGTGTATCCCGTTTGGGTTAGTGAGTGGTCAAAATCTTTGAATTTTTGCCGAGAGAAAAGCCCCGTCCGTTTTACAATACAGACATCTGACACCTTGGCGCCAAGGTTTCTGCAAAGTAACCGAACCAGTGAGCAGGTCTCGCACACCATTGCTTTGGCCTACGAGTTGACTATCACATAGTCTACCAGTACTAGACCACCGTAAGCACTCGAGAACTCTATCAAGCACTTGAACTAGTGCGCGGGCAATAACGTTGCCAGTCTCTGCAGTGCAAAGAAAGAGTGGCAAAACAGCCTAGATAATCCTGATCTCCTGGCAGATGTGAGTACTTCAAATAATTGTTGCTCAGGTCCAAGATTTACTGGTATCGTATGGTCTTCCCATTTACCGTTAAATATTCGTAGTCTACTAAGATCTCCCATCTTTTGTGCTAAAAGTGTGTGTGCACCGGTAAACCCATTGCACGAGTATTGGCGTATTTTGGTTTTGTACCCTGTCTCACTTTCCCCGCATTCATGAAACCCTGCGACGCACGGACACTCAAAGATTCGCGATGGCTTATTTTCCTTGCTTACCGAGTTCTTGGCTTCTCCATTCCTTGATAGGTTCTTTGTCTCTCTGGGTGAGAATCTGTTCAGACGGATACCGGCATGGAGGCCTATCGTACCGGTATCATCTTGGAAAGATTGCTCTGCCGTGAAATGCTTGTATGCATCACTGATTCATAACGGTGATCCCAGCGGTACCAGTTGGGTGTGTATAAGTCTGATAGAATCGGGTTTTACTGAAACCCCCTTTGCCCCACTTATCGGGTTCCACGGCCAGGGCGGAGCTCTGACCGATCGATGATGGGGCTCCTATAGAACCGAGACCGGCGTTACTCCAGATAGGAAATGGGGAATTAGTCGCCTCAAGTCAGCTCTGTAGACCCTGCCACCCAACAAGTTTGAAGTCCCCTTGGGGAATGCTCCCGCCCGGTTAGGGAATATATTATATCAATCTGGAAATTATTTCTTGGCCCTATAATATTTCAAACTGGGATCCTCTATCGAGTTGTGACCTGTGGATGCGGGGATGCGATTTAACACTTTGATTGTGGGGTGGGGGTTGGGAGGCAAAAGATGCTGGCACTGGGTTGCCTATCGGAGGTGCAAAACGCACTTGTAAGCATGGTCACCCTTCACTGCTGCGGCACTAATGTACTCGCGCCGGCTCGGGTATCATATCATATCAAGGCCAATCAAGGGTTCGGTTTATCAACCTCAGAGGAACTGCTCAAGTAGAATGTCCTATCGACGTTCCAGGAGTAGCGAAAAGCGCACGAGTAGTCGTAATTGAGCGGTATTTGTGGACACGACCACTACCGGTATTGCGTGGGCACTAACATCTAAGAAAAAGAGCCGAATTTCAAAGGTAGGCAATAGCAGCCGTGCTCAGAAACCTCCAACTGCGGGTTTCGTACCCTGCGGTACTCTAAGCGGTGTAACTTCACGGCTCAGCCCGCTGCACTACCGGTATCCTAAGTCATCTGGAGAAGACGCCAAAGATAGCAGGATATCCGCCTGCAATAAACTGCCTTCAGTCCCATCGCATCGCACAGGTGCTCGAGTACGTGGAAGTGGTAAATTGCGGCTTACGGGAAATCGCGAACCTATGCCGGTGGTACAGCTAGTGGAGCATAGATAATTCCTCGAAGTTATTCGAGTACCTTTCGGGTAGGGCTGGATATTGAGCTCCTATTTCAATCAAGGGAGCATATCAGGATCGGAGAACCCAGCATCGCGGGTCACCACAAACAAGCCTTCGCTATGCTTACCAACGGAGTTCCCTCCGAATCACCCAAATGCATCTATCCGTTCCGCAAAACCAGTTCCATTCACCGGAGTGTTTTTCTTTTGATCCAATTTAGTCTTAGAATAACTTGAGATTCCAATTCTTTCGAGGTATTTTACAGAAAAAGCAGCATGAGAGAATTAAAAGTCTTCGAGCTTGGAGACTTCGTATGCAGGTTCCTCGTACGGATGTGCCCTGTGTCATATGAGCATATATCAAACGAGACTGGATGGGCACAGCCGACTCAACCGCTTCAACAAGATGAGGTTGCGCAATCCAACTGCGAATACCAGGAATGGGAATATCGTCGGGATTAGAAGGAAAAAACCGACCTTTTCAATGCCCCCACTGCCTTCATAGCAGTTTCCCGATCA
Source organism: Tuber umbilicatum (assembly GCA_003313605.1). Classification (NCBI taxonomy): domain Eukaryota; kingdom Fungi; phylum Ascomycota; class Pezizomycetes; order Pezizales; family Tuberaceae; genus Tuber; species Tuber umbilicatum. The sequence goes on along the minus strand of QLOI01004221.1, from coordinate 26,680 downwards.
CTACAAAGGATTTCGCATCTCACTTCCTCAACCCTCTCCAAACGAAAAGCGCTCTCATCAGCCAAAAGCTCCCCAATGGCTGGGTTAGCACCAGCACCCTTCACTGGTAGGAATTGGCTAGTGCCCATTGTCTCCCAGCAGGTTTGTTTGTACTTTCCTCCGGGTAACTCGCCCGCGCCTGTTTCGAATACTGCGCTTTTAACGGCCTCTAGGTCACTCGGTGGGACGTAGAATATTAGCTTGTAACGTGTTGGGGCTGTGCTGGACATTTTATCGCTCGTGTGGGCAGGCAATGTGGATAAGCGCTGTCTTGTTGGTTGATTGGTGAGGCAAAAGGTTTGCAAACGGGTTGCCAGAGGAGGGGATGTTTGAATGAGGTATGTGCACGCTGGTGAGTCTATCCTCACCCCACCCCTTGTCAGACTGCGGCGTCACGCCGGTGTGGTATCAGCTTAGAGATCATGGGGCCTCGCTTTCGTCTGCCGCGATGAAAGACGGGTGAAGAGAAGTCTAGGCCCTGTTTGGCACGCGAGCTTTTTCGTACCATACTCGTGAGGTAAACTCTCACAAAATGTGGTGTCCAAAGTTTGTAGTGTTTGGCAGCCTGTTGTTTGAATGGTCGGATTTGCAAACCTTATAAAGTTCTGTTTGAAAACGCAGTAATGCAGAGCTTTCTGAATACCAGATATATTCTCCTCTCCTTTTGAGGGCATGAACCTAAAAATCCATTTTTTTCCCTCTTAGCATACCTTATGATACAAACAGTTGGGTTGCTGTTACCATGGACAATGCTGTAGAGCACTAGTACGAGGAATCATTAGACACAACTGTACCGTATGGCTCAGACCTCCGGGGAAACAGGTTGGATTTCTGTTAGAATGCGGCCACGATCCATATGGAATATCCCATTTTGGGATGGAATAGTAATACCACCCCCATTTTCGGTGAGACCAGAATATATGTATACATAAAACAGAGGTTTCTCGCTCGTATGGTTTTAGTACTTTAGCGGAAGCCTGCCTGGAATACAAACTCTAAGTCACTGCTATTGCATCCTCTCAGCATCGCAAGTCTGCCGGCACCGAGAATTGAACAGCGAATTTTGGCACTTCCATCCCGGTGCGGCACCCCCGCTTAGCCCACATGTAGTGTACTCGTGCTATATAATCCGCCATCCCTCCACAACTGTAAAGGTTCTTGATGGTGTGGTTATCCGCGGTGTATATAATATGTATTTTCAATGCGAGTACATCTTTCTCTTACGATTTTACGCTGTGAGAACACGACAAGCGAGGAAGGTTGGTTTGTGATCATTTCCGGGAAGAGTGGGAAGCGATAATCTCAAAGAGAGGATGAGAAAGCCATACCCTATTCGTGAGAGCGAACAGTGGCTGCGAATCCGTACACGCAACGAGAGCATCTACTAGTAGGAATGCGTATCATGTAATATATCGTTATAGTCTACAACGTATAGTATAGTACTGTCGGATGCATGGATGGCCTAGAGGTAGATTACGACGAGAGGACGCTGTCTACATATGGGAGACATGAACAGGTCTTCACCATGTGTTTATACCCCTTGTTTTCCCATAGCTCCTAGTGAGAACAACACACACCCTCACCTTGCACGAGAGAGAGACTTCCCACAGTACTGTACGGTCCGATATGCGTTCCCTCACGTCTTTTTCGGTACTCTTTGATCTTAGTTCAAAGTCATCCGGGTTAACTTATCTTGTTCGGTCCTTCCCTCTCTCATATCACCGTTCGACTAGCATCTTTCATTTTGTAAAGCTAATAAAGCGACTGAGTAGGTCCAAGGAGAAGCACGCATACGGCGAGCTGCACAATGTCTTCTACTATGAAAATATTTGCTAGTGGGTTTTTGTTCCGAATATTTGTGGGAATTGAGGAGCCGGGCCTAGATTAACTAAACACTGTGTTTCCTAGGATGGGCTCAGAATTATCGAGCACTTATCGCTCTCCCCCGGTTGTACGCGATTGATCATTGTCAACGAGCGGCGCGGCCGCCGGGATTGCCGAGTTTCGCACCGAAGTTAGTAGCGAGTTCGTCAATGTTGATAGCAAGTTTGCCAACCTTCATGCCAACTTTCATGCCGAGCACGAGTTTACGCAGAGACTCGTGTTGAGATACGCAGTCGAGACGATGAAGGCTATTGATGATGATAAGGCGGAACTGAGAGTTTGTTGTTAGAGATGCGGAGAGGTTCGCTAGATGCATTGAACTTGGTGAAGGCTGCCAGAGGTCTGTTGGGGGAATGAAGTAATCGGTCCCATGGCTACCGGATTATCTAGCAAGAGCCGGCTGGAGCCGGTATGTTAAAATGCGATTTTTTTATATCCTTATTTCGTTCCAAAATCGCACTATGATAAAATTTTCCAGGATCTCACTTCGCATAAATAGCTTCTTATTTCAGCATAAAAGTATCTACCGGTTCTCCCCAGATTACGAGGTAGAAGGGCCAACGGGTAAGCCAAGTGGCGTATAGACTGACCGTGGTTGAGATTATTATCGATTTCGAAAAAGGTCGTCAGTGCTGGTATTTCTCGAGGATTCTTTTTTTTCCTCCAAACGCAAAATTTCACTTTCTTTCTGGCTTTAAAATTTATCCTTCTTTCTCAGTTAGAGGACCAACCTGAACCCCTAGTGCAGCGTTGTGAGAAAAACGAGAATTGAGAAAGTTGAACTGGCAGGCCGACGATGCGTACTTACCAAGTTGCGTTGTGTGGGGGCCTCTTTGCAAAGATCGGGCTGAAATTCGGCGATTATAGCATACGTTTATTTTTCTTTATAATAAGAAGCCTTGTCGAACCACGCTTTTACTGCTGATCTGACGGTGCCTCCTAAAGCCCTGCGCAAGTGTTCTCTCTGCTATGATGATAGGTATCGGGTATTTATGCAAGGGAATCGGTAAAACATAGCTAACCTCAAGCCACCGGATAGCTAACTTTAAACCCAAATAAGAAATTCACGAGTATTGGATCTGAAGGGACTCTGGCAAGAGAGTTGTTTGCAGCCGGCTTCCTCATACAAGCACTCGCACAAGACCCACCAATCAGTACCCGTCCGGGGATCTTGGATGCACTCCGTCAAGCTTTTTCGCCAGTTCGATACTTGCTTTTTCGACCATCCTCCCCAGACCTGATACCACACCCGGCTGGCGGGCTGCTATAAGCCTCCAGAATCCTGTACTTGTGGGTATGATATGTGATGCTGTAATAGCCTTCTCATCAATGTTGCCACTGACAAACCCCAAAGGCACACCGAGGCAATCACATAGCCTCACTCGATAAACTTCACCCCCGAAAGTTGGTAATACCAAACGTTTCTATCGATATTTCACCCAGCCGTATCACATCCCCTTCTGGGGCAGTCTCTGCTCTTATCCTCATACCAAAACTCGCAAACCAGGAAAAACTCGCAAACCAGGAACTTCAGCTTGCTCCTCCTCCATTATGCTCACACCAGAATCCCCCCTTCTTCCCACGGAGACATCATCATATCCCCGCCCTCAACTCTTCCTCCGGCAAGTATCCCTCCCGGGAACCATGAAGTGTTCTTCTAGTATACATACCTCGCGTTTCTATTATATTATTATAGAGACTCTAGCATAGTTGAAAGACTATGGTGCCTCCGGCCACACACCCCCTCAATAAAAAACACGCCCCACCCCATCATTTCCACCCCCCGGAACCACCTTTCCGAAACCACAACAATACCATTGTATCACGACACATCTTTTTATTAGCCTTCTCCCGAACATAGAACGATAGGATCAACCCCACTGCGGTAGCCAGTGCTAGATCTCGTGAACTCGTACTCGCACCGTTTTTTTCAATACCTGTAACGGGCGAGAAGCATACGGGGATCCATCCTCGTAGAATAAGACGGAAAAATGCGTGCGAGTGGCATATCGGACAAGACCTACCGTATCGTGCGCGGCTCCAGCTCTCACCATAATTATTGACAATTGCGACTTTAACAACTCTTGGCGATCTGTGCAAAAATCGAAGAAAAAAAAGGGTATCCCTCCCGTCTGTCATGTGATACGCTTGACGACGTTTTGGTTCTCTTGATGAGCCGCTGATTTCCGGGTCCGGAATCACGTCTCGATGCGAGCTTTGCCCTATGTATGATTATTTTTATTTGGTCAGTCCGTGAATACGTTTGTTCGGGATACGAAGGGGATCCCTTCTTCAACTTTGCTCGGATTTGTCACAGTAAATTTGCAATGGAATACGGCAAACTCCTTTGGGAGGGATCGATCGGCCCATCCCGATCACAAGGCCCATCCGCCCCGCCGGAACTGCTGTGCCTTATTCTTGATGAGTGAGTGAGCGAGGGTCCGTGTGGGCACGTGATTCTGCGAAAACCTTTTCTTTAGGCAGAAACTTTTCCAATAGTCTACCGGCACCTATAAGGTGTATGCCAACAACATCGAATAATTTACCACCAACCCAACCTGAGGGACATGTACGAGTACTCGTACGGTACTTGTCCACATAAAAAAAGAAAGAAAAAGGGAAAAGAAAACTCCAGTTGGTGGGAGAGGGAGGGGGGGGGGAGGGGGAAGTAGGTGGCAAGGTGTTACCTTACAAGTACAAGGGCACTCTTTGAGAACTGTTGAGAAATTGGCAAATCCTAGGATCCGCCTGTTGTACGAGTACGGTACAGTACCATCACGCGCACATTTCAAAACTCTACAACACGAGGCGTGCTGGGTATTCGAACGATATCATATCGGTCAAAGTTGGGTACAGTAATGTTCTTATGGAATTTCTATCTGAAGACATGAAGAACCCTCCCGGGAAAAAAAAAAAGAAAAACCACTGTTTTTTCTACACATCAAAGAACACACGAGGGAGGTTGAAGGGACCCGCGCTGCGCCGTTTATGAAAAAAAAGAAAAAAGAAAGAAAAAAAATACCCCCGAGCAACCCAAAAAAATAAAAATAAAAACCCATATCAAAAATCCATCATATTTTGAATGAAACCCAGCCATTGATTCCCTAAGTCACTTATCTTTGTTGAAAACGCCATTTTAACCCCACCGTACAGAATCCCATCCGTTCTACCGGCTATCACATGATCTAACCTTGACGCAAAACGGGTAGTCGAAGTTGAAGTCGTCTACTGAAGAGATATCACGAAAGATAAACGAAAGAAACCCTCATTTGAAAAAAAAAAATGAAAAAGGACAATACACGTAACAAGGTGAATAGGAAGCTGTTTATTTAAAGTACAAGCTTCTTTGGCTTCTCCCAAGAGAAGTTCTGGTTGGTAAAGTGACCTGAAAAAGTTAGAAGGCTATCAAACCAGCAGAAAGCAGAACAACTTACCATTCTTCGCGGTCTGGAAGTAAATGGGCTTGGCCAAATCAAGCTCTTTGACAATCACACCGGGTCTCAAGTCGAAGTTCTTGTTGATAATCTCGACCAACTCTTCGCTGGTCTTGTCGGAGGTGCCGTAAGTATCAACCTATTGGATTGTTAGTTAAAAGTTCAGGAAAAATAGTAGAACTAACATACGAAGATGGAAAGCGGGCGGGCAACACCGATGGCGTAAGAGAGCTGGACAAGCGCACGTCTGGCGAGGCCAGCAGAAACCAAGGACTTAGCAATCCAGCGGCCAACGTAGGCGGCAGAGCGGTCGACTTTGGAGAAATCCTTTCCAGAGAAAGCACCACCTCCGTGAGCACCCCACCCTCCGTAGGTGTCAACAATGATCTTTCTACCAGTCAAACCGGCATCACCCTGGGGACCGCCAATGATAAATTGGCCAGAGGGTTGAATCTATGAAGAGGGTTAGTGATCAAGCAAGTAAACTTCGAGGACGAGGGACAAACGTGGTAAACGGTCTTCTCATCTAAATACTTAGCTGGGATGCTCTTCTTGACAATCTTCTCCAAAATCTCCTTTCTCAATTCATCTGTGGTGATATCCTCAGAGTGCTGAGCGGAAACGACGACAGTGTCAACACGCTTGGGAATAACAGCGCCACCGTCGTGCTCGTACTCAACAGTGACCTGGGTCTTAGTGTCAGGTCTGAGCCAAGGGAGGCTTCCATTGCGGCGAGCCGCAGACATGTCGGCATTGAGTCTGTGTGCAAGCACAACAGTCAATGGCAAAAGCTCGGGGGTCTCATCAGTGGCATAGCCGAACATGATACCCTGATCACCAGCACCTAGATCTTCAAGAGCCTTGTCAATGTGAACACCAGTGGCGATTTCCTTGGACTGCTCCTCAATGGCAACAAGAACGTTGCAGGTCTTGTAATCAAAGCCCTTGCTAGAATCATCGTATCCAATATCCTTGATGGCGCCACGAATGATCTTTTGGTAGTCAAGCCTCGCACTGGTGGTAATTTCACCAAAAACCATAACCATACCAGTCTTAGTGGCGGTCTCACAAGCAACCTGAAAATTATTGTCAACATTGGAGTCATAAAGAAAATTATGTGGCAACAGACCTTCGACAAGGGATCCTCCGCAAGACAAGCATCGAGGACGGCGTCAGAGACCTGGTCGCTGTTTCACTGTTACATTTCATAGAAACAACAAATGGGTGTCTACGATGGCAGGAGCAAGATAGATGGCTACTCACGCAATCTTGTCGGGATGTCCCTCACCGACGGACTCGGAAGTGAACAAGAATGTAGAAGGCATCTTAAATGTTGGATGGGTTGAAAAAGTTGCTAGATTGAAGTGAAAGGGTGCCTTGAGGGGTTGTTGCTGAAATTACTCGGCTGTTTTGGTTCTTGTAAGCGCAGGAGATGGAGCGAAGTCGGAGGTGAGGAGCAGAGAGGAAAAAAAAACTTCTGGTCGTGGGTCCCTCTCCTTTTTAGCTTTGCACGGCTCTAGAACAGGGACCCCTGTTACACGACGTCTTGTTGGGATTGCACCATCGAAATGACACCCTGGCGACACCCTTGCGGCTCCCCGGGCCCCACAATTGTATTGTATCCACCTCAGTTTCACCTCTGACGTCGCTCAATTGCTTGAATCGACTGCTGCTTTACTCGGTTTCATACGATCAAGCTTGACGATAGCCCGCCGACCCTTATTTTCAGAAAACTTCAATGAACGGGAGCAACAAAACTCTAGCTTTGTTTTCCACCTCCTACTCGGGGCCGGCCGTGGCCGACAGATCTTTTGGAAAGTAACCAAGATCGTTGGTACGAGTACTCCACAGCCTCTACGAGTAAACTAGGACCCTTTCAGCCGATATGACTAGCCATCCCCCTGCGCTCCGTCTTTACCTAGTGAACACCTTAGAGGATTTATAATAAATATTTACTTCCTACGGCCTCATAGACTATGGACATTTCCTAGGTCAGGTCTCGGCGTTAGATCTTCAAGACAACAGCCACCTAGCTCCTTTGAAGTGATAGAAAACGTGCTGCAATATCCATAACAACGAGGGACAGCATCATGGTTCATCAAATGATGTCCAAATAGAAAGTTCCAAATTTATAGCGGCTGGCGGTCCGGAATCATGTCTTCCAAGAGTGGCAGAACTGAGATTAGGCACTGGTTTCAGATCAGTGGTCGACAGAGGCCTCAACTGAACCTGCGCAGAAGTTAAGGGTTCGAGGTCTATCAGATTGCTTGAAAGTAAACATCCCCGACTTAACTAAACGGGAGTTTGTGCTTGATTGTTTCAATACAATAAACACTGTGAAGTCTGTCCCGGCATGGCCCCTAAGAAGCAATACTAGTGCTCGAGTACTGTACAGTACGGAGCTGCAAGCGAAATTCTGCATGTATGAATGGGGGGGTCTCACGGCATTTCTCCGCAAATCGTGATTACCCACACAGGCTGCAATATACTCCAAGAGCTACCCTGAGAGGTACAACCAGCAATATCAACAGTGGTGTTCTCTTGGTAGGCGTGCCGTGCGGAGAGACGAACTTTCGACTCGAACCTGGAGCCGGAGGGGAATATAGTTACCTGCAGATTTCTAAAACATCCACTGATATGGAGGAATTATGAACGCAGGAATTGTCATTGGGGCATAGTGTAAAGTGTAGCACCGGTATACCTTTGTATTGAACTCTGATGGAATAGAGAGGACACAAAAATTAATGCACAAGTATGGCTTTGGGACTGCAACTAAATGCTGACCGTCGGGGATTGCAAACATCCCGTATCTCCCTACTTGCGCAATTCTTCTCGACTTTACCATTTCTCAATTAAGTTAGTAACCCTTACGCGAGGAATTTCGAGCGATTTACTCATATCTCGAGCCCAATTACATCTCCCGCATAAAAAAACAAAAACAAAAAAACAAGAGGACTTTCCTTCTTTCCTAGATCCGATGCTGGTATCCTTTTTTTCCCTAACGACCAATAGATGAGGTCAGGAAGACGCGTAGACAACGGTACGGTACTGCAGAAAAATGTCTTAAAAAATATTTTTTGACAAGGATGCCCCTCCATGAGCCTTGGCATTAAACCTTTAGGGTTACCCCTCTGTCCCTTTGTCGTCAGAACGTTTGGCTTCTCCTAATCCTCACTTCAATTCTTCCCTGTTACCTCTCCCCAAAATCGCTTCACCTCCGTGGAAATTTCCCTCAAGACCCTTTTGTAAGGTCTGTGACACTCAATTCCTCCTGGGAACCTCTGCCTGGTTGAAACTAACAAACTCTGTGGACAGAACCCTTTTAGAACTCGTTTTTACAGATTATTGTGAGAAAATGAGCGAAATCGTTCATCCTACTATTCAAGGTTAGCCCTATTACATACTGTTCGTGCTTTTTTCGGGGGCTCTTTGGAAGCTAGTGCAGTGTTCTCGGTTACTGAAATCTCTAATGTTCTAGACGGCTGGTTCCGCGAGATCTCCGAGATGTGGCCTGGCCAGGCTATGACTCTCAGAGTTAAGAAAATCTTGCACCATGAGAAGTCGAAATACCAAGATGTTTGTTTGACCTTTAGCGCAGTCGTGGCTCCTTCCAGGATTACATGAATTGACCCCTTTAAAGGTCTTGATCTTTGAGAGTACCGACTACGGAAATGTCCTTGTCTTGGACAATGTTATTCAATGCACGGAGCGTGACGAGTTTGCGTGGGTATTCACTTTCCGCCTACACTTTATAAAATAACCAGGGCTAATGATCTTGCCCGCTCAGCTACCAGGAGATGATCACTCATCTTGCAATGAACTCCCATCCCAACCCCAAGAAGGTTCTCGTTATTGGTGGTGGTGATGGTGGTGTCCTCCGTGAGGTCGTCAAGCACGAATGTGTTGAGGAGGCTATCCTCTGTGATATCGATGAGGTAAACTTCTTCAAGCATGCCAATCAGAGCAGGCAATGCTCACCTATACCATAGGCTGTTATCCGCCTCTCCAAGCAATATCTCCCTCACATGTCCAAGGGATTCGACCATCCCAAGTCCAAGGTTCATGTTGGAGACGGATTCAAGTTCCTCGAGGACTACAAGAACGAATTCGACGTTATTATTACTGACTCATCGGACCCAGAGGGTCCAGCAGAGTCTCTCTTCCAGAAGCCCTACTTCGAGCTTCTATTTGGAGCTTTGAAGGTATAATACCGATATAATAGTACTTTATCAATCGCATATCACTAACTCTAAATGACCACATTAATAGGAGGGTGGTGTGATCACCACGCAAGGTTGTCGGTTCTCCTTTTTTATTGCAATTAATTTCCCCTCTATGGAAAATGACTTGAAAGAGCAAGGGAGAGATTGGAAGAACAGAAGTCTTTTCTATTCTGTTGGAAAGTGTGCTCTGTGGCTTACTGTGATACCCTTCGCTACAGTGTCGAACATTTTCTCCTCAATCTCACCCTGCGCTCGAAATCTCGACTCTTTTTTTTCCTTAAAGCACCCTTCCCCTCCTCATTCATACCTCCCCTTTGCTTTTCTCAGCCTACAGCAGTAACACAGCTGACCTAGTTTTCATTTATTTCGTGACAGCCGAGAACCAATGGCTTCACCTGCAGCTCATTACCGACCTCAAGAAGTCGTGCCGCGAAGTCTTCCCGGTTGTGGAATACGCCTACACGACAATCCCCACCTACCCGTCCGGCCAAATTGGCTTCATGGTTTGCGCCAAGGATGCGAGCAGGGACGTCTCCAAGCCTCTCAGGACCGTATCCGATGAAGAGGAGCAGAAGATGTACAGATACTACAACAAGAGGATCCACGAGGCAAGCTTCGTGCTGCCCACTTTCGCGGCCACAGTGCTGAAATAGGTGGATGGAAGGTTTAGAAAATAAAAGTTTGTGATGGGGATTGGTTTCAGGTTATGGGAGTTTTTCTTTTTATCGTGTTCTAGAGAGGTCAAATCTATCACTATCACTGGGTATTGGAAACGCATGGTCTCGCAACTGTGACAAGCTGTCTAAACATGCAAGCAAACATTCACATAATATCTCGAGTTGGTACGCAAGTTATTTTCCCAGAAGAAAAAAAAAAAAAAAAAAGGACTGTTGTACAGGATGAAAAAGTAAAGCAAACTATACGACATAAAGCACAAAACCCAAGTTTAAAATCTCATCCTTTGCAAAGTCGGCTTCCAATCGAGAGGATGCGTCTCCTCCGTAGCATCCTCATCCTGTTTCCAGACCTTGACTATAATCACCAGATCCCACTCATTAGTCACCGCAATACTACCCCCCCCCCAGGGGGAAAGAGGTGAAAGAGGCACAAGAAAGGTAAACATACTAGTTTTATCCGCCTCCCCAGTAATCAGCCTCAACCCGGTCCTGTCAAAAGTGCTGCAGAAAACACCTTGCTCAGCATCCAGCGACCCGGGCTGGGCAATCGTATCGATCTTCTGAAATCTATGCCCGGACTTCCAATCGAAGAAGCACATTTCTCCATTGTCCGCTAGCAAAAAAACCCAAATCAGCGTCGGCCCCCCTCCAAAAAAAAAGAAAAACCTAGAAGAGGGAAGAGTGCAAACCTCCCGAAAACAGAACATCATCCTCATTGACACTAAGAGTATTAACGATCCCCCCGAACCCCTCGAAATTCTGCATGAACGCTCCTTCAGGACACTTCCACTGCTTGATACTCCCCGCGGACCCACTAGCGAATGTGAATTCCTTCGGATGCGTAGCGAGAGCTCTAACGCTCTTCTTGTGATGGGTAAGCACGGCCATGCTCTTGCCCGCGGCCAGGTCCCAGAGACGCACAGTGGAGTCCATAGATCCAGTAATGACCTGGGGGTCTGCCTCTTGCGCGACGACAGATGATACAGTGCCCTGGTGACCGGATAGGACCATGACGTTCGTCCGTGTGCGCATGTCCCAGACCCTAGCTACGCCGTCTCTACCAGACGTGATGAGTACGTCGAGCGTCGGGTGGAGCGCAAGAGAATAGACACCAGAGAGGTGGCCATGGTAGTGGCGGATCACGCGGTTGCTTTCGAGGTCCCAGCATTTCACCATTTTGTCCTCACCGCAGGAGAAGAGGTATGGATGGCGCGGGGATACGGCCAGCCCCCGTACAGTGGAGATGTGACCTGTTAGTGTCAGGCGGAGGTTGCCGGAAGCTAGGTCCCAGATTTTCACGGTTCTGTCGCCGGCCCCGGTGCAGAACCACTGGTTCCCTGGCTCCACGGCAAGTGCCCGGACCCAGCCCAAGTGTCCGGAAATTACGCGCATGAGCTTCCAGGGCGGGTGCCAGATCGGCTTGATCTGCTGGGCTGCGGCGTTGTTCTTACGGACCAGACTGCTGCCCGGTAATTCCCTCTGCGCCGCCCCCGCTCCCGCTCCACCTCCTACCCCTGCGCCGCCGCCGGCTGACGGCGCACGCCCCCGTATCGTCAACGACGTCGACGTCGATGTACTTCCAGCTTTAGCAGTCACCCCCTCAATCATCTTCATAGTGCTCCCATCCACACCATCCGCCTCAGTCAACAGCGGTCTTGAAACTATCGGAGCAACACCACCACCAATGGGTTTCCTCTTCTTTGCTGCGGCTTGTTTTGCCGCCAGCGCAGGTGGGAGCTCGCGCACTGTTGCGTATTCGAGGCAGATTTTGGAGCTTATGGATTGCTTGCGACTACCTGATATTAGCGCCAGCTGAGACGGGTAGGAAAGGCAAAGATGGGAGGGGAGTACGCAGTGTCATCATCCAGCAAGAACGGGTTCCCGAAATCGGCGGCGAATACTTCGCGTGTGCGTTTAGCGGATACGCGGACGAACTCCTATTATCCCTTTAGCTCCTTTTCATATCCTAGAGCGCGGGGGGCACCGGAGGGGGGAGCTAGTAACTACCTCGACAGGTCTTTTTATATGAGTGGTGCTTGGTGGTGCAATTGTTGGTGAAGCCATGGTTTGTATGTATGACGGGGGTGTGTCGAGATGGGTTGTTGAGATGTCTTTTTTTTTCCAAAATGGAGCATTGGATGCTAGCACATGATTTGGAGCCTCGTTCACCATCCTTGCAGGGCTTGGCGCGGAGGTCAGACGCCAAGCAATCATGGAGGAGCACTCGGGGAATCGGGGTAGGGATAAGTTCCTTTAGCGTCAGACTGGTACTCCTCTTTAAGACACCACCCAGGGCTCAAAGATTGGTGTCGTTGCCCGGCGTCTGCCTACAACCCCTCTAACAACAGAGATTTATATTCTCAAAGTAATCACTTAATCAAGCACGGCTTTCTGACTCTCAGGACATTACGACAAAAGACATCACATTACAGTGCGCCATTAGAATCGGATCCGTATAGTCAATCCCGCATTATTTCTCTAAGCTCCCCAGACCCCTTCCGCCAAAATTACAAGGTTAGTAATAATACTAGATTTTATATGTAGGCTTCAGTTTTATGGACCTCCACGTCCACCCGCAGGACATGGCGGTGAGTAGTAAGCTCCCTCCAGAGGACTCAATCTTCCTTGCACTAAAATAGGAGTAAACCACGGAAGAATAGGTAGACACCAGAGTGTTGGCAAGGGGTGGCTGGATCAAGGAGGACCAACCAAACAACTTCACAATTTCGCACAAACACGGGACATGTGAGAAGTCAGAAGAGAGAAAGACGAATGCGCCTGAAAAATCGATCCTTTTATCGCTTTTTTGAATAGATACAGGGAGAAAGTAACCCAAACGAAAGCAGAAAAAAGAAAACCTAGAGAGTTATTTATTCGTCGGGGACTATAAGGTACTCTGTCAGCAATTTATGTCACAAAGACGTAGTGGAGAACATACTCTCAATCTCGCCAGACGCGATATCATCAGACACGTCCTTAGGGGAACGGCCATCAACCTGGCACCCGACAGAGTAGGCAGTTCCGAGAATCTCCTTGACGGTTCCTTTAAGCTCACGGGCCAAAGACTTGAATCTCATGATTCGGGCAATCTCAATGATCTCATCGAGAGGGATGGACTTGGTGTGCTTGATGTTCTTCTCCTTCTTGCGGTCTCTCGGGGGCTCCTTGAGGGCCTTGATAACGAGGGAAGATGCGGAGGGAACGACAGAGACGGCGGCCTGACGATTCTGGATGGTGAGCTTGACGGTGACACGGAGACCTTTCTATCTCCCACAGAAGATATCCATATTAGCTTCCCGCCACCCCCCAGCTGTCGCACGCAGATAGAGAGGAGACATACCCAGTCACCGGTCGCCTTAGCGATATCTTCACCAACCTTCTTGGGCGAAAGACCAAGAGGACCAATCTTCGGCGCTAATGCAGATGAAGCGCCTACCTCACCACCAGTGGCACGGAGATGTCTTCAAAAAGAACAGGAAAAACCCAATTGTTAGCCAGACCTTCAGGTAAGGTACAATATGGGATAGATATTTCTCATGTTTTTGATGAACTTTGCACATACATAACTTTGACTTCATTGGGATCGAATTTTGGGGCTGCTTTTATGTTAGCCAATTTATTGCTTAGCGGAAGATTAAAACATACGCATGGCGACGGATTTCTGGTGAGGTTGGGTATCCTGTTAGTTTGTCGTGAAGAGTTGGTGATCTTTGGAGGTTGGCCGTAGTTGCGATAAGTCGCTGAAGGTTTGGCCCAGCACGAAATTTTTGTAGGAGTGTTCGCGGCGTGTGGGGTGGTCTGTCAGGAAGTCACGATTGTGGAGTAAAAGGGTTGTAACCCTAAGATGCCAAGATTTGGTTTTGCTTCTGAAAAGCTTATCGTTAAAACCACCAGCTCCAGCCAAGTTAAGCCAACAACCGTTAAGAAAAGCAATAATCCAAGTCCGGGAACATGCGGCACCAACACTACTCGTGCCGCGCTCGTAGATCCCAGGGCAAGATGGGTTGCAACCCGACTACAAGTACCGGTACTTGTAAGTTTCATAAGCCATCAGCCCTGCGGTGGAAACAAATATGATAGCGAATCTTTTGCCGGATTCATCAGAGATTTCGAATGATAGACGCGGTGTCAGAGGCTATCAACCTTATCCCAACAAAACTCAATGCTTCTAACCCTCCTTAACAATTCAGTTATTCGCTTATTTTAATCCCATGATATCACCGGGCGAGTGCGACCTCATGATCGTAGTCTTGACGCCCACATCGATTGGTGCCCGTCCTGGACAAGGGAGAAGCATTTATTGTAAGGACTCTTTCATAGTTTGACAAATTGATATAAGCATACCGCGAGTATGAAGTACAGCTTGTAATATATGGCGGCGACCAATTTTCGCTATGATAACAAGTCATGGACAATGGTCAGGGTCTTAGAACATTATCCGGTACGGTAAACCATCATATTTGTAAGAAGGCGGGGATCATTTCCAATTTCTCGCAAGCCTAACGTAATCACATACAAGACCCGCACCCCCCCCCCCCCCC
>QLOI01004221.1:0-11875 GCA_003313605.1 Tuber umbilicatum | reverse complement strand
CCCCCCCCAACCGCTTAAATAGAGAAGAAAAGAAAAATAAAATAAAACTTTTGCTAACCCGCCCCACCAGAGCCTACCAATTTCAGGCAAACAATTTCATATTGTATCCAATTTAATTTTTTTCCCCAGCCTCGGTCATTTTACATCCCCCCAGCCTTCAACTCCAACCCATTGATATTTACCCTAACACCAGCAGGCCCCAGAGCCGCGAGCGGGGTGGCCAAGCTCACCCTAGAGATGGGCGTAGTCGGCCGACTCAAAATTGCCTTGGGCAAAAACTGTGTCAATAAAACCACGATATAGGTGTTTCATCACGGGTTGAACTCACTTTGCTCGCTGCTCCTAGAATGGCTATCAGACTTGCCTGTGCGGCGTCTTCGTGGATACCGACGCCCCAGACTACCTGCTTCTTGGCCTCCCCGCTACCGGAGATGTCGCACTCAACGAAAGTTGCTGCCTTAACACCCTTTCCGCGGCCAATGGCGTGCTCCTTATAATCCAGAACATCAAGCTCTACACCGATAGTGCGGAGGGCATCAGCCAAACTAGAGATTGGCCCATTTCCAACACCCATGATGGTGTGCTCCCTACCATCCACGGAAATGATACCATGGAATGTCCTCTTAGCATTTGCTGATTGCTTGCCCATGACCGGGTTTGGAGAAGCAGAGCGGTCGGTAGAGAACTCGTAGTCGACCAAAGAGATTCGGGGAATCGATTTGAGGTGATACTCTGTTTCAAAAAGCTCTTGAATCTGGCTGGGTTTCAGCTCTTGGCCGAGGTCCTCTGTTTCTTTCTGAACAATCTTCGAGAAGGCGATTTGGAGGCCACGAGGGAGATCTAAATCCAAAGCATGCTGAATGACCCAGGCAACGCCTCCCTTTCCAGATTGCGAATTGACTCGGATAACAGCTTCGTAAGTCCTACCTATATCTGCGGGGTCCAAAGGAAGATAGGGGATTTGCCACTTGTCATCGTCAGTTGCGTGAGCCTGCTCGCGGAGCTTGAAGCCCTTGCGAATTGCGTCCTGGTGAGACCCAGAGAATGCGCAGACGACCAATTGCCCTCCGTATGGTGCCCTCGGATGCACCGGAATCTTATTGCAGTCCTCGACAACCTTAATAACGCTGGTGATATCTGAGAAATCAACATTGGGGTGAATTCCTTGAGTATACAAATTCAGTGCGAGTGTAACTAGGTCGACATTTCCGGTGCGCTCCCCATTCCCAAACAGACATCCCTCCACTCGGTCTGCGCCAGCCATTTGTGCGAGCTCAGAGGCAGCGGTAGCGCAGCCACGATCGTTATGAGGATGCAGGGAAACGCAAACCTTCTCCCGTTCACCAATATGACGGCAGAAGTACTCGATTTGATCGGCATAAACATTCGGAGTAGACACCTCTACTGTCGCAGGAAGGTTGAAGATAATCGGGTTTTCCTCCGTCGGCTCCCATGCTGCCTTAACGGCCTCACAAATCCTAACGGCAAACTCCAAGCTAGAATCAGAGAATGTCTCTGGTGAGAACTCATACGCCCACTCTGTTCCCTGAGCATCCGGGTTATCCTTCGTCAAACTCCTTACCAGCTTCGTTGACTTTACCGCTAACTCTACTGACTGCTCCTCCGTCATTCCGAAAACAATTCTCCGGAAGCACTCGGATGTAGCCAAGTAGAGGTGCACAATCGCCTTATTAGCACCCTTCAGGGACTCGATCGTCCGTCGGATAAAGTCCTCACGACACGGAGAGAGAACTTGAAGCCAAACGTCGCCGGGTACTGCACCAGGGGTCTCGACCAAGCGACGAGTAAAGTCAAAGTCGGTTTGCGAAGCCGAGGGGAAGGAAATCTCAATTTCTTTGTAGCCAATGTCAGTCAACATTTTGAAGTACCGCCATTTTTGGTCTCCGTCCTTTTGAAGAAAAGGCTCGTTAACGTTGTTTCCTGCAATTGCGGCGGCGGCAAAGGCTCACCATAGGGTCGACCAAGCTCTGGTTTCCGTCTCGCAAATCGGTCGACAGCCATCGTGGAGCTTTGTCGAGGGTTTTTGAAGGCCATTGCCGGTCTGGCAAGTGCACAGGCTTGAAAGCCCGATATTTCTTAGAGGGAACCTGAAGCCTGTAAACATGTCCATTAGTCCGGAGTAAAAGAGACGAAGGCACCCTCAAAAGTATGAAAAAAATTTACTCACATAGGCATCTTTGAACTTGCCCTGAGGCTCTTGTCCTGTTCGTGTCTGGCGGAAGTTTTGAAAAGGTAGAATGTCTGGAATAAATTTTATTATTTTTAGAGAGGTGAACAAAAGTTTGCTCCTTTAAATAAAGAAAAAAATGGTGGGACGTTGCCCCAAGTAATCTTTTTTTTTTTCTTTTCTTTGCCCTTACCCCACCACCATTGTGGAGACCGTGTGACTCATCTAGCAGCACTCTCGGTTGGCTCAGCCGTTTGATCTGGCCCCTGAACAAACCTACACACGGAAGCCTTTCACTTCAAATGGGGAACATTGTTCGAGGGCCTTTGGTATTACCGTCTCTTGTTACCCCCGCCTTTGGTGTCTAAAGATTTATGATTGTGGTAGCAAGTTTATGACGTCAGCTACTTCACCCCCGCTCACTCGGTGCTAAATTATGCGGGTTTACTTGTGCTCTCTGCCCAAGATTTGTGCTATCAATCGTGGACACACGGCCTATCTCCTACAGACCCTCGTAAAAATGAGGTTACCATACATAAACTACAGAAGAGAGATTGGGGAACTAGCTGAAACATGCATATATATGCAAGAGGGTAAATGTAACAAAGCCGTAAACGCCAGTATCTATGCTCCTATAACGCACCCAATACTCGAGTAGAGTGCGCGGAAGAAAGTAAGCCCGCAAATGCCACACATCTAGGTTACTATTGCTGCCTGTTGCGGCCCTTGTTCCGGAACGGTTTCTGAGTGGGCCCCAATCCCTCTCTCCTTCCTTTTTTTTCCTCCATGCTTGACGGCCCCCCCCGACCCGGCAGCTTTAACCGTTGACGAAGACTTGGCCTTCTGTACGGCCTTGGAGGTCACCTTTTCAACAACCTTCTCCTCCACCCTTGGCGCGGGCGGTTCGTAAGGGATTTCCAAGGTTTCGCAGATTTGTCGGGCAGTCTTAGACCTCGATATCAGAGGGTATAAATCTGTCTTTCCAGGTATAATGCGCGATAGGCAGAACTTGATATTCGGAAAGTGATTGTCCACTTCCACGGCTATCCTCATATACTCCTTGGCAACATCTAACCACGGGAGTTTCTCGCCCGGAAGAAAAACAGATGGATTTGTTTCCGCTGCGCGAGCAATCATGCATCCATCCACACCGTGCTTTTTGATAAGCTCCTCGGCATGCGCCCGAGAGTCAACATCCCCATTTGCAAAACATTCGATCCCAGCTTCGTGACAAGCATTAGCAATGTCAGAGAGAACGTCTCGGATAGCTGGCTCGCGGGGGCGCATAGGGATTGTCCGGCAGTGAACCGTTACTCGGGATATACCAGTCGTGCAAAGCCGTTGTACCAGGCCGATAGTGTCCGAGTGTGGTTCCAGGAGGCGAATCTTGACCGAAATAGGGACAGAATTAGGCACCCCTACTTCTGTGACGAGCGAAGTGAGGATATTGATAAGCTTATCCGGGTTCTTGAGCAAAGCAGCACCCATTCCGGAGTGAATACTAAAATGCTACAACAGATAAGTATAATTCTGATTCGCAACTCAAGAATACATACCTTGGGACATCCAGAGTTAACGTCTATTCCCGCTACATCGCCCACAATAATCTTCGCAGCCTCCACCGCCAACTCCGGTGATGCGGTGCCAAGCTGAAATATCAATTTCCCGGATTCCACCGCCGGGTAAGTTCTAAAAATGACTTTCTCATCATATTGTCCTCCAGTCTGCGATTTAACAAAGTCGATACAGTTGATTTTTGAGTTTACAACTCGTTGTGCTCCAATTATTCCCTTATCTACCGTCTCAGGGCCTACAAAAGTTAGAGCTCTCCTCTCAAGCTTAAGGGAGATTCAGAGAAGTAGTACCCCATACTAAATCTGCACCGTACTTAAGGGCCAAGAGGCGGGTTGGAAGCTCCCCGGTACGCACCATCGGGGCCAGAACACATTTCCCGGACATGATTTTCAGATTGAGAAGAGGGTTGGCCAACGTCGCGAAGGGCCGGGAGAAGGTTCTTGTGTGAAGGTTCAGGAAACGCATTACATTACACAAAAGCCATAGGCAATGGGAGCACAGGATCACAATAGGGTTTTTCTTTACAGGTTACCCGGCCTTGGCACTTGCATGGTGGCCTTTACTACTCGCAAAAGTTCCATTTGCACCTCGAGTATGAAACGTTTGACGCCCGTGCAAATCGGTCCTATCGACCAAACACATGGCTGACGAAATCGCTACCGGAACACCGGTTTTAGAGGCCACCGATCTGCGGGATAGGGAACTCCCGCCTCTGCCGGATCCTCTCCCAGGCCAAACTCCCGTGACCCCTAAAGCAGGAATTCCCATACCTATATCGACAGGTCGCCCACCTTCCCCCCATCGTCAGGAGACAGTTGATCGACCGCAAACCCCTACCACCATGGCGCGCACGTCTTCTCGGAACGCCTCCACAATAGCCAGTACGGGAAAGCGGGTTACAAACTCACCGGTGTCAAGTAACAACGGCACACAACCGACCTTGTCATCGATGGTTTTCGTGGTCCAAGCTTTGGAATCAATACTTGCCGCAAAAGAAACGAAGCGACGGAAACCGCTTGCGGACTCAGTTCAGAGGGCCTTGGATGCTATAAAGTCAGCAGCTCCGGAGTTACCCCCGGACCCTGCCGTTGTGTTTGAACCCTTACAAATTGCATGCTCCATCCAGAATACACAGATTACGATTACTGCTCTTGATTGCATTGGGAAGTTGATAAGCTACTCATATTTCTCTGTTTCGGCGACACCACCTCAAATACCTCCAACTCCTAGTACCGCAGCATCCGTAGATGATGCACCGGAAAACAGACGGGTGGAGCCCCCACCACCTACGGCATCAATACCTCTCATCGAAAGAGCAATTGAAACTATTTGCGACTGTTTCCAGGGAGATATGACGCCAGACCAGGTCCAGCTTCAGATCATCAAGGCCCTGTTGGCAGCTGTGCTAAATGATAAGGCGGTTGTACATGGTGCAGGGCTTCTGAAAGCTATCAGACAAACCTACAATATATTTTTGCTTTCCAGGAGTAGTCCCAATCAAATGACTGCGCAAGGTACATTAACACAAATGGTACATACCGTTTTTGAGAGGGTCAAGATCCGGATTGCCATGAAGGAGGCAAATCTAGCTCATGCAAATGGGGAGAACGATAGCTCGATAAACTTGACCATCCCAATTGCCCACGCAGATGATGGGAGTTCACATACGGGTGATGGAGACACCATTCCAGAAAGCCCGGGCCTTGTCGTAAATAGGACGCCTCAGGAGAAGATAACGTTGCAGAGCTTCGAAAATAGGAAAAGTTTCGACGACGAGAGAATTGTTGACAATGCGCCTACAACAGTAACTCACACCCCGAGGAAAGGGCATCTTAGCGCAAGCGGGCCTGCGCCAGACGGCTCCGTGGCATCTTCAGAAAGCCATGATGAAGAGGATGAAATATTTGTCAAAGATGCTTTCCTGGTGTTCAGGGCGATGTGCAAATTGTCTATCAAAACATTACCTGCGGAGCAAATAGCGGATCTCAAGTCACAACCGATGAGAAGTAAACTGCTGAGTTTGCATCTGATCCACACGATCTTAAAGAGCCATATGGTGGTTTTTGTTTCTCCCTTGAGTACCATCCGGAGCTCAAGTAGTGCAGAGGCTACCAGCTTTATGCATGCCATGAAACAATATCTCTGCTTGAGCCTTAGCCGTAATGCAGCCAGCGCTGTAGGACTAGTATTCGAAGTTTGTTGTGAGATATTCTGGTTAATGATAAGCCACATGAGGGTCATGCTCAAGGTCACTATCTCCACACATATTATCACCACCTGATTTATAAAATTCTAACTGGCGGGAATACAGAAGGAAATTGAGGTTTTCTTGAAAGAGATTTATCTCAATATCTTGGATAACAGGCACTCAAGCGGGCAGCAAAAACAATATCTCCTCGGTATCTTGCATCGCATTTGTGCGGACCCTAGAGCTCTTGTCGAGATCTACCTGAACTATGATTGCGACAGATCTGCCCTGGACAACATGTTTCAGAGGTAAGCTCCACCTACGATCACCAAAGGGGATCTTGTGGGGTGTTAATAGGTTCAGGATCATCGAGCATCTTTCACGGATATCAGCAACTCAAGTTACCATTAATGAACAGCAGCAACAAAACTTTAGAGAGCAGTACAAGAGCGCTACTGGAGCTTCTACCCACGGGTTCTCTCTACCACCCTCGCTTTCCACCGGGAGCATAGCTGCGGCACCCACTTCTACAGGAGACCCACCATTCCCCCTAGAGTATGCCCTCAAGCGGCAATCTTTAGAATGTCTCATCGATGTCCTACAGTCGCTTGTCTCCTGGTCTCAGAAGGGGCTTGTCGATGCACTCCAAGAGTCAGCTAATAGAGAATTGGACGAAGGAAGGGATTCTTTGGACAATTCTCTTTCGTCACCCCGGTTATCTGCCGTCACTACACCAATTCTGGCGACCCCCCAACCAGAACTGGAGAGAAGAATATCTTCAACTGATATAAACGGGATGGTAGATGACCCCAGTCAGATAGAAAAAGCGAAGCAAAGAAAAACTGCCCTAGTGGAGGCCATTAGAAAATTCAACTTTAAGCCAAAGCGAGGGGTCAAAGAGTTGATAGAAAAAGGCTTCATCAAGAGCTCTTCGCCCCAACATATAGCGGAGTTCATTCTCGCCAATACAAACTCGCTTGACAAGAGGACCGTTGGGGAATACCTTGGTGAGGCAGACGCAGAGAATATCGCTACTATGCACGCATTTGTAGATGCGATGGACTTCTCGAGAATGCGATTCGTAGATGCTTTACGGAAATATCTACAAGCCTTCAGATTACCAGGAGAGGCGCAGAAGATCGATCGCTTCATGTTGAAATTCGCGGAGCGGTACATATCCGGGAACCCAAATGCCTTCGCGAACGCCGACACGGCATACGTCTTAGCTTATTCCGTCATTATGTTGAACACTGACCAGCACAGCTCAAAACTGAAGGGAAAAGCACGGATGACACCCGACGACTTTGTCAAGAATAATCGTGGTATTAACGATAACGCAGATTTGCCGGAAGAATACCTACTTGCTATCTACGAGGAAATCCGAACAAATGAAATTGTACTTGAGGGGGAAAGGGACCCATCAAAGATGGACTTAACCGTACAATCGGCGGGTGGAATTGTTGAAGGAATTGGAAGAGTGCTCGCAAATGCTGGTAGAGATCTCGAGAGAGAGGCATATGTACAGGCAAGTGAGGAGATGGCAAATAAGACCGAAGTAGGTAACTCCGAACTTTCTAATGACCGAAATAACTTAACTCATGCGAATTGTAGCAATTATTCAAAACCTTACTTCGCGCTCAACGACGGGGAGGTGCAAGACCTGGATTGTCGAGATTTATTGCCGCTTCTTCGTCAAAGCATGTAGGACCTATGTTTGAAGTAACCTGGATGTCAGTACTGTCCGGGCTTTCTGGAGCTGCCCAAGATTCAAATGAAACCGAAACGATCCGGTTATGTATGGAGGGCTTCAAACTTGCCATTCGAGTAGCATGTTTCTTCGATCTCGAAACTGCAAGAATTGCATTTGTTTCTGCGCTCGCCAAGTTTACTCACCTTAGCAACTTGGGAGAGATGAAGTCGAAGAATGTAGAAGCTCTCAAGGTTCTTTTGGAGGTTGCCCAGAGTGAGGGAAATCTTCTCAAAAGCTCATGGAGGGACGTCCTGACCTGCATCAGCCAGCTTGAGCGTTTCCAGCTTATCAGCTCTGGAGTGGACGAAGGGTCTGTACCTGATGTTACAAAGGGAGGGATCGTTCGTCCTGATGGCAATGAATCTTCAAAGTCATCACGGCCTTCAATGCAATCTACAAGACCGCGTCCGCGACAACGAACAACTATCAGCACCCATTACCAGGCCGAGGTTGCGGAGGAGAGCCGGTCGAGAGAAGTCGTGGTTGCCGTGGACAAGATCTTTGCCAACACAAGCAAGCTCGGCGGAGAAGGAATTGTACATTTTGTGCGGGCTCTCAGTGAGGTTTCATGGCAGGAGATCCAATCTTCCGGACAGAGCGAGCACCCCCGAATGTTCAGCCTACAAAAGCTCGTTGAGATAAGTTATTACAACATGGGAAGAATCAGGGTGGAGTGGAGTAATCTTTGGAATATCCTCGGGGAGCACTTCAATCAGGTTGGCTAAGTCCTGTGGTCGGGTGTTCGGGCGTGCTAATTGTTAAATAGGTTGGCTGCCACTCGAATACAAGCGTAGTGTTCTTTGCCTTGGACTCGCTGAGGCAACTGTCAATGCGATTTCTGGAGATTGAGGAACTCCCCCATTTCAAATTCCAAAAGGATTTCCTGAAGCCCTTTGAACATGTCATGGCGAATAACCAGGTGGTGCCTGTCAAAGATATGGTGAGTCCCACAAAAGCACATACTGCTTCCCCCAACTAATTACAAGTGGTTATATAGGTCTTGAGATGTTTGAATCAAATGTTACAAGCCAGGGGCAATAACATCAGATCCGGCTGGCGAACAATGTTCGGCACATTTACCTTTGCGGCAAAAGAAAATTATGGTAAACCCAATCACAACCTATCATATCGAAATGTACTAATATACTGTAGACCAAATCGTGAACCTAGCTTTCGAAAACGTCCGTAAAATCTACAGCAGCCGTTTCGGCGTTATTGTTGCACAAGGAGCCTTCGCGGATATGATCATCTGCCTGACCGAGTTTGCTAAGAATACCCGGTTCCAAAAGGTGTCCCTACAAGCCATCGAGACTCTGAAAGGGACAGTACCACGCATGCTCTCTTGCCCGGAATGTCCTCTCTCAGAGAAGGCCAATGGGACTAGCGAAACCGAGGCCACCAACGGGCAGCCAAAGAAGGTTGTCCGGAACGCTAAAGACGACCCGATGGTCAAGTTTTGGTTTCCGGTGCTCTTTGCCTTCCATGACATCTTGATGACTGGGGAGGATCTTGAAGCTCGAACAAGGGCGCTTGGTTATCTCTTTGATACGTTGGTCAAATACGGCGGCGATTTCCCACCAGACTTCTGGGACACTATTTGCCATGAACTGCTCTTCCCCATATTCATGGTGCTCAAATCTCGGTCTGAGATGATACAAATGAGTAATCAAGAATCTGTTGGCATGTGGCTCTCAACGACCATGATTCAGGCCCTGAGAAACCTGATAGCTTTGTTTACACACTACTTTGAGCAACTTGAGCGGATGCTTGATGGCTTCCTTGATTTGCTAGTTACATGTATCTGCCAAGAGAACGACACAATCGCCCGAATTGGGTCTTCTTGCCTGCAACAGCTTATTTTGCAGAGTGTTAAGAAACTTAGGCCTGAGCATTGGGCAAAGATAGTCAATTCCTTTGTTCAGCTATTCGAGACTACAACAGCGGATCAATTATTCTCAGCGGCCAGCCAATCTTCTGGAAGAACAATTAGCGGGTCAAGCATACAGACAATGACAACTATCCCGGTTAACGACATCAAGGGGCCTATCAACGAGGTTGTAAGCAACGAGGAGACCGATGGAGAGAATTCTTTGAAGATCAATGGCCTTTCAGAACCTGCCCTGGGCGAGGGGGATGAAGAATCTGGAGATAGAAACGCCTCTCCGGAAAATGCAAGAGTTGCATTGGGACCGCGAGGCTCTGCTCCTAATATCGATCTAGAGGACTACCGCCCACAACAGCACACCCAACAGCCAGTTGTGACTGCGGCCAGGAGACGTTTCTTCAACAAAATTATTACCAAGTGTGTTCTTCAGCTTCTCATGATCGAGACTGTATCAGAGCTTTTCTCCAACGATGCAGTATACTCAGAAATTCCATCAACCGAGCTACTGAGACTGATGAGTCTATTGAAAAAGAGCTTTACTTTTGCAAGAAGGTTCAATGGCGATAAAGAGCTTCGAATGAGACTATGGCGCGAAGGTTTTATGAAACAGCCTCCAAATTTGCTAAAACAGGAGAGCGGTAGTGCCGCAACCTACGTTAGTATCCTATTGAGGATGTACCAGGACGACCAAGTCGAGAGGAGAGAAAGCAGAGGTGCCATTGAGTCTGCCCTGATCCCGTGTGTACCCCCCTTCTTCTATCGCTCACCTTCCTTTTTTACTTAATTCTAATACGTGCCGCAGACTATGCGTGGACATCATCCGCGGTTACACCATTCTTGACGAAGAAACTCAACAGCGCAACATTGTCGCCTGGAGGCCGGTGGTTGTAGATGTTATGGATGGATACACCAATTTCCCTGAAAAGGACTTTGATCGCCATGTTGACACATTCTTCCCGCTAGCTGTGGAACTCCTAGGTAGAGAGCCAGGTCCTGAAGTGCGAATAGCGCTCCAGAACGTCCTCCGGAGAGTAGGGGAGGTCCGAAAGATGGGTATTATGGGAAGGGTGAGAGTTAGGGATAGGAGAGCCAGTGAGGTTAGCGGAAGGAAGTTGACGTAGTTAATGTTTATTTGTTTAAAAAACCCCCATAGAATAACTTCCTTGTTTGTTGTCTTTTTTTTTTCTTTCTCTTTTATTCTCAATTATTATTTTCTCAGACATTGCTTTTGAACATTATTTCACTGTTCCTTCTCTATTTTTTTGGTTCTGTTCCGCCTGTACCAATAACAAAATACTATTATTTGGAAAACAGCTTATATCCTAATACTTGAAAGAGGTTTGCGAGAATAAAGATAATAGTTAAGTTGGAGGTACAGTACCACTTTACTCATTCTATTTTTTTTTGCTGGTATATACACGGCAAACAGGGCCTTTTCTTTATTAAATTTCTTAGATTAATTTTGGCTCCGGGGGGCCACTGGGGTTGTGGGGTTCCAGTAATTCGATTTTGTGAAGAAAAAAAGGGGGGATTGTATATCTAAATACCACGATAATTATTTTATGATAGAGCATTAGCTTCGTGGAGTCGGATAGACTAAATGGGTGCTGTAATTCCCCACGCCCATAACTACCCTATCACTACGGTACTACCCTCACTGATCCCTATCGCTATCGTACCGCAGCCCTTCCAGCGCCGCTACTGCTGCCCCCTGTTCCGCGCTTCCGCTCTCCCCCTCATCACCACCAACGGCCGAACCAATAACCCTCCTAACCTCCCTTGCAACCCCCCTCTGCGCTTCCACCAATCCACCACCATCACCACCACCGGGTGAATCCCCCCCACCCATTCCACCAGCCACCGCAATCGTCTTCACCAAAGTCTCATTTCTACGAGCACCACCATCAGCACGACCACTCCCCACCCAACCCGAGCGAAAACAAACAAACAACACAAACAGGGGAACAAACATAACCCTCAAGGTCCCCAAACTTTTCCTCAACTCAACGAGTATCTCCTTCTGCGTCTGCGTCAACGTTTCCTCCCCCCCGCCACCACTGCCGGCACTACGGCCACCACGTTAGCCGGGCTCGCTCACCTTGCGCTCACGGGAGGGGAACACACGGGGAAACATTCGCGGCCATGCTCCGGAGGAAACCGACGGCGATAAAATTAACGGCGGACGACGTGCTGATATACGAGGAATTCCGACGGGAAGCGGATGAGAAGAGCGGTGGTAGTGGTGGTGGCGGTAAGGAGGAAAGCGCCGGGCAGGGGGGGAAGGGGAGG
>QLOI01004214.1:0-16841 GCA_003313605.1 Tuber umbilicatum | reverse complement strand
TTTTTTTTTTCCGTGGGAAAAAACGAAATAGGTTGCAATTGATATGATACCCATATTTGCTTTTGCTTTTTTTCTTTCTTTTTTTCTCTCGTTTTGCTTTATATCCAGGTAGTTTGAGAGGGATTTGGGGTTTTTTTTTTCCCTTTTCCCTATTATTAAATTTTATTCAACGTCGATATAGGGAAATTCTCTGGCTGGGTGATGTATAACTTGTATTGCATAGTACCGTATGACAATGCTGAGCTTCTCGTTTCTTCTCTCTTTATATTCTACTTGTAAAAATACAGATCTCGATACAGCGTGCATTAGTGGTCGATCTTGAGTGAAAAATCCACGTGTTGGGTGCTCTGCGAATATCATCTTTGTTAGCCAATGATCTGAATGACAGCACGTGGAATGCAAACCTGATGAATCGAGCTGGTGGAAATAATATCGATATCTGACATTCCCATTAGCATCCGCCCGAGATTTTCCAACCAACGATCAAAAAGACAAACCATTGCACAAATACTCCTCAACATTATCCTCCGTCAGCCCTCCTGAGCACTCAAGCAGCACTTGACGCCCTTTCTCCGCCCATCTCTTTTTCAAACTCGCCGCGGAAGCCTTCAATCCATCTCCTGTGAAATTGTCCAACATGACAATGTCCGCGCCCGCAGCAATTGCCTCGTCTGCCTCCTCCTCACTTTGCACTTCTACCTCCACCTTAATTGCAAAGCCCCCTACGGATTTCGCCGCATGGACGGCTTCCGCGATCGACCCCTTTGACCAAATATGATTATCCTTCAGCATGATCATGCTGCCAAGGTCGTACCTATGTTGATCGACACCCCCGACCAACATTCCATACTTCTCCACGAGCCGGAACCCTGGGGTCGTCTTTCTTGTGCCCGCCAGAATTCCCGAATATCCAGCTTTCCGCACGAGCTCTAGTAACCGACGGGACTTGGTAGCAATTCCGGAGCACCGTGCCAACGTATTTAGTGCTGCGCGTTCGCCGAGGAGTATTTTTCGAGAAGGGCCCTTTACGGTGGCCACTGCGATCGGCTTAGTGGCGGAGAGGAAGGAACCTTCTTCAGTGCGCCATTCTACACTAATTTTCGGGTATGGTTAGATCACTATCTGCTAGGTGGGGGAAATTGGCAAGGGAAAGGAAGAGGGAGGACTACGTGCACCCTAGCTGGGCAAAGACTTCATCAAAGAATGGAACACCTGCGAGCACCCCCGGAGATTTAGCGTAGAGAGTTGCTGTCTTAGGATCTTCACCGACCACAAAGCCGCCGTAGTCGAATGACGAAGCGTCTTCTGTTAGCCAGGAGGCGATTGTTTTTTTGTAGGTGATTGGAAGGAGGTGGGCTGTGTTTCCGTGCTCGAGGGGGAGCATTCTGGGCAGTTTGGCTGGTGGAGATAATTAAAGAGTTTGGAGTGAATTGGGAGGAACAGATTGACTCCTTGGAATTTTGTATGAATAGAGGAAGCGGATAGTGGTGATAGCATGGACTAAGGAGAGGAGAAGAAGCCTTTAAGTATCTTCAATAAAATTCGGGGAACGTTCGGAAGGTTCGGAAGCATTGTATTCCCCACGTGCCCCACCATCGCCGCGTCCAACCGAGCATCCTTGAACCAAAAAAGGTCGCCAATCACGGCAATTGACTAAGCTTAAAACTCCAGCGGCTTCACCAGAGCTGAGCAGTCCAAAAACAACGCCTCCCTCTCAAGAGCTCCTCCGATGAGTGCACCGAAGTATCAACCGTACGCCCCTTCACCATACTCCTATACCCCCTCACCGCATTCCCTGTCAACAAGCATATCGCTAGATGAAGAGGTCAAGCTTTCAACAACGGTTCAGCAACGAGAACTGAACGAGTCGCTCGCGGAGATCTATAGTATTATCGTTACGCTGGACTTTCTGGAAAAGGCTTATATCAAAGATAGTATCAGCCAGGAGATGTTTGCTACTTCCTATCTCGGGGATATTCGAGTTGTGTATCGCAGGGTGCTAATGGGGATGCTTCGGCACGACAGTTATACCCCGACATGTCTCAGACTCCTCGGACAATACAAGACGATCCTCAAGAACCCAGACGTAGGCTCCGCATTTAAAGATCTGGAGACGTTTAAATCTGCCTACCACGTTCTTCTCCTGCCCTCCCTACCATCCTACCCCTGCTAACCGCCATAGTTGTCATACCCCTCCGCAACCGAACGTCTAAAAATCGGCGTCCCAGCAACATTCGAGCATGCCCCTACAAGCTCATCGGCAATCTCTGCTCGTGCAGCAGCGGAAGCTACCCAGAACTTTATCACATTCATGGATGCGCTTCGTCTGCATTACACTGCGAAGGACCAATTACACCCGTTGCTCAGCGACGTGATCACCTCTGTGAATAACGTCGCTGGGGCGAAGGAGTTTGAAGGGAGGCGGTCGATTGTGCAGTGGCTGATTACACTGAATCAGATGGGAGCTGGTGATGATATCACTGAGGCGCAGGGGAGGCAGGTACGTTGCTATCCCTCGGGAGCCCGGAAGGGTCTTAATTTGCTGACTGATTGTAGATGTTATTCGATATCGAGAATGCCTATAATGAGTTTTACAAGAATTTGCAGTAGATCAACGGAAGGGTAGGATCGGGTCCGGTGGAGGGGAGTTATAAAATGCTTTGTCTCTTTGTTTTGTTCTTTTGCCATTGGAGGTTCCTGCATGTAATGCAATGGATTGGCGTGAATCCTTCCGGGTTTGCCCGGTTTCGGTCAGGTGCCAGCTCCACCGCAGGCACAAACGGGCTGTTGGGTCGAGTGACATGTGGTGAATGCTGCGATTGAGGAGTTCTGGATTGTCGATATAGAAGAATTGCTGGTTTGGATCAACGCCCAAGCTTTTTGCTTTTAGGTTCTGGAGAATTGCGCCCGAGTTTTGGTGTCCCTGCAGGGCGCTCTGCCCGCCGATGGGTATCTGGTTGCTCGCTCTGGGCATTACTCGTATCGCGGGAGCCAGGTTATCTCCGTACATCGATAACCTCCTGCTGATTCCCTCCAAACCGGAACTACCTTATCACAAGTTACAAATGTCTCACATGACGAACAAGGGATTTTACCTTTGCGGTATAAGATTTAAATTTCTGAACGCGAAGTCTACGAATACCCACATCCAAGCTTCCTACCCACGGCCATCCCCCGTACACAAATAATCCACGGAACAAAGAGTAAAGGAAACCAACTATAAAGCGGTCCCGAGCGACAAGGGATTGAAACAGAACGGAAGGAAGTTAATATACCACATGCACCTCCACTTCTTTTTGATCTCGTGGTTGCCTCTAGGAACCTGCTCCTACCTGCCGCTTACGTACAAACAACGACTCTCTGCACGCCGAGGAGCACTCCGACACACGACAGTCTTGGTCTTAGTGCTTGAGAGGTCTTGGGCAAAGAGGGGAGCTCGAGGATTGGTGTTGAAAGTGTTGTAGCGACGCACTTGGTTTAAGAGGGGGAGAGCACACGCTGGACGGTTTTCCAATCACTTGGATAAGGTTGGCGGACCTGCGCCCCCGAGTGGTTTTATCGTCAATTTCGGATTCCCTCTTTTCCTTTTTAAAGCCCCGGGCACGACCGAGATATAGTTGGAGTGGAACCGATTAATAGCTACTGTACTTCGAAAAAGCTCGGCCGCTATTGATTCCGGGGATACACTTCCGACTGTGCCGTATACCACCACCCGTGAAGGAGAGTTATACGAAGGCTTCCTCCTCAGACTCCTCGTTGCTTCTAACGTCCGCTTTTTCAAGAGAAACAACAGGTTCAAAGTGAACGTCGGGAAGTTTAGATGCCTCCCCTTTAATGATTAGAATATGTTAGCAAATCTGCATAAAACTCAGGCTATTGCATTCAGGAATGGGCATTGCCATCCTTCCCCCTTTACTGCCCTTCTCTCTTTGGCTTGGATCCTCTACTAAACATAGAAAAAACATTTCCGGGGACACAGATACCGGAGCCAGGAGCGGATTGCCTTCAACTTTCTTTTCTCCAATTGTTGGAGGTTCGGCGGCAACTATCGGGGGTTAACAGGTGTTTCCTCCTCAGATACGGGTTGGTGGTGGGGCCTACTGTATGCAGTTGTGGAAAGACATTCTGGGTCAGAACTGGGTATGCTAAGGAAATCAGACGAAATCGCTGTCGACTATACTCGTGGTTAATATACTTTTCATGGCAGCTAAAAACAACCCCCTTTTACAATTCTATCGCGGAGGGCTATCTTATACCAGGTTCAAATAAAGGACTCGAGGTAGTGTTTGTTGTGATTGATTTGTATGCTGCATCTGGGGGGTCGGGTGAGGAAGCATATACTTTAGAGGAGTGAATCATACCAAACTCCCGATCCGCCCATCTTTGTATGTTACATATGTAAATTATAAATTATATTCCGTAAATTACGGTAAAACATAATAAATTATATAAATCCCACAACCCCAACAACAGCCTTACTGCTCCATCACACGCGTACTACATCTAGTAGATCTCCACCACCTCTTGAAGAGGATGCTATTATGAGTGCAGACGGTAGCAATCTAGCGGAAGATTAGCGAAAGGAATTAGTTAGAGAGAGGTAGTCAATAGATATCTTACCAATACCCCACTACTTAGAATTCCCGGAAGGATGTGTCCGGAAGGAGATAGTTGGGCATTACACTCAATGGTGTTGCCAACAACTATCTCCCTCCAAGACCATCTCATCAATTGCAAAATAAGTTGCTCTTGATTTTAATATACAATTTCTTGTATGACTTAGAGTGAGCTCCTAAGTGTTCAAAGGGAGGCAAACAAGGGTACAGTACACAATAAAATTGTCTGGATTTAAAATTCAATAATTAGTAAGTTGAACTGCAGTAGAGAACTTTAATTACTGGGTATCATACTCAGCTCTTGATATTGAAGGAACACAGTTGCCTCACTGTGCCCTTTGGAGACCACACAGGAAAGGGGCAGAGGGCATTACACTCGAAAGTGTCGCCAACAACCACCCCTTTCCTGCACATCTCACCCATTATATTGGTAGGATCCGACAGGCTATATATACAAGTTCAAAATTAGTTAATGGAATTAATATTTTGGAAGGATTTTATTGACTCATACCAGATATTAAAATCAAAGTCTGAACCCCTAATTGTGGAGGATTGTCTGGTAAGGGGTCCCAAATGGCGTCCAAGAACCCTTAAGAATTTCTAATTTAATAATTATTATATAATTATTAAATATTTTTTGAGACAGACTATATTATACAGCTTGAGAGTTAGTTAATGGAATTAATATTCTCGGAAGGTTTGGACTCATACCACATCTTAAAATCAGAGTCTGAATCCCCCATTTTGGAGGACTGTCTGGTAAGGGGTCCCAAATGGCGCCTCAAGACCCTCAAGAATTTCTAATTCAATAATTATTAAATAATTATTAAATATTTCTGTGATGGACTATATTAGTTTATATTCTTCCATGATAATATTGTAATATAGGAGTGATAGGTTAATACCTCAAGACAGACTTGGAGATACCAAGACAGTTCCAGAAGAGATGTATTCATAAAGAGTAGAGAAAGAAGGGGCACTACACCAACCAGGGTTGGTGTCGCCCTCAACTTTCTTCCTCCTTGAGCAGTTTCCCACTCTTCTGGAACTGTTATACTGATATAATAGAAGAATATCTGCAACAATAAGCTAATAGAAGAGCTCAATTGCTCTGTCACAGATAATTAGTTAGTATAGAGACATCTGAATAAATGTTATCAGTTATAGTAAATACCTATTATATTTTAACGGTATAGATATACCAATTGAGAAGAGCCTGAGTATATAACACTCAGGGGCTTCTCTGAATTCCCGAACATTGGCCGTAGCATCTGGGCCCGGAAAGGTCAGCACCTGGCTACAGTATAGATAGCCAGGGCCGAAATCACATACCGGAGGATCCAGATGTGCTGTCGTTGTGTGTGTATGTAGTAGTGGATGTGGAGGAGGGGGAGAAGGTAAGGAAGAAAGGAAGGAAGGAATGAAGGAGCAAAGGATCCTACCAGGTATTTATACCCGAAGCGGCCAAATATTTCGCAGTCATTGTGCGTTCGTGCGTGCGTGCGTGTGGTGGATGGGACTCAGATTCCTGGTGACTGCGGTGCGGTGGGTCGGGCAAACCCGCTATACTCGCATAGCCCTGTCGAGCGTTGTGGCATCACGATATCATACTCGGTCTTTCCAGAGTGTCGAGAGGGCACTCTATGATTTAGGGGTTATATATAACTATTTGACTTTTGGGAAGTCCGTAGTACTTTGTTGTCCGGATGCGGATGGTCTACCGGTGCACGATCCGGTTATCGACTAGCTCGGCGCGCCCCGCATTGTACCAGTACTGTACCGTACTTTCTCGGACAATGCGCTATCGGTAAGCGATAGAGTTGAACCGCCGTGGGCTTTGTTGGGAGTTACGAACGTCCGTTTATGGGATCTCCTGGTTTTAGCTTGCTCGGGGCTACCGCGTCTGGTAAACACTATTCCTTCTCCGGGGCCTTTGTCTGACGGCGGAGATGGTAGGTGGTTCTATCGTGTGAACGTGAACTTGAACGCTGCCCCGTGCTATAAATCAACTCGCCTGTGTATCCAGAAAGAGGTTCCGGGAGGGTACCGGTATATCCCACCGCTGGAACGGGACTTCCGCACGTACGACGAATTTGTTGCTATTCAGAATGGACACCTACTGCGCGAGATGATCTTGAGCCTGTAGACCGCTTTGTTTACGTTGTTTATATCCCCAAGTTCATAGCTGGAAGTGGGGGATTGTCGCTATGGGGCACGCACAAGTTCAGGTTCATGGCTACTAGCAGGACCTCCCATGATAGTGGATTGTCCGAGCACAGTCCCTGCTCATACTTGTATGATATCACAAAGCCAGCAGGACGCCCCAGTCCCCGAATCTACAGAGAAAAAACCTATACTTAGCAATCGAACCCATCGCTCCCACTCTTCAGGCGGATGCTCGTTCGGTAAATCCTCGCTACAGCACCTCCTCCTATTTCGAACTGGGTAGAGTAGAAGGCCGTTATTCTGATACAATATTCATGACGTATGATGGCTCGTTCGGGCATTTCGTATGTCTCTCACGACCCGCCGTTGCAGACTGATATCATGGTAGAAATTAATGCCAAGATATTGGTTTTCCTGTGCGACGGGAGAACCTCCCCGCTATTCGATTAGACTAGGCAACACTGGTCTGATAGCAGCATTGCCCACCTATCCCACTTTAGCGGGGCTATAAGAGACCCCTCTCTCTCTCGAGCTAGAGCCTTTCACAACCCCCATCGACCGCTTACCATCACGATCAATCATTACTCGAGCATTTGCACGCTTTGGAATAGCATCGTATCGCCCTACTGACTTGTTCATACCGGTACGGTAATCGTGTCTGCCCCCTCTATCATACCCTTATCTACTGAGGGCTTAGCTAAACCCCACTATCCACCCCTCCCACAGCAGCCTTAAAAAAACACCCCCAAACATCAAACAAACGAACAAACACCCTCACCAAACAAAACAGAAAAAAGAAAGAAAAGAAGGAGGGACGTCTCATAATGCCTCATTACCTCCAACGAACAACCAGAAAGTCCGACCTGCCAATCCCCCTAACCTACGAGGTGATAGAGGTACTCCTTGGACTCTGCCGGGAGGGTGACATCAAAGAGCTGCAGAGTCTGCTGTTCACGCTGGTGAACGAGGCCCCGCCCTCGGTCATGCCTCTGGACCTCCTGGCCGCCTCCAAGGGCAAGGAATCGTTGAATAACACCCTTCACATGGCCGCTGCGAACGGTCATTATGGTACTCCCTTCCATGCGTCCATCCACTTCATTCATCTGTTTTTTACTAATCCCACTCACAGAAGTCGCCAGATACCTCCTCACCCTCCTCCCCAGGCCCACCCCGACAAACCCCAACCCAGAAAAACCGCACGCATTCGTGGCCCAGCGCAACAGCAGCGGGAACACACCGCTGCACTGGGCTGCCTTGAATGGGCACCTGGATATCGTCAAATTGTTGATGGATCGCGGGGGCGCGAAGCCCGAGGTTGAGAATAATGCCGGGCACAACGTCCTGTTCGAAGCCCAGTCGGCTGGCAAGGAGGACGTGGTCAACTTCCTTTTGGAAACGTGTCCCAAGTTGGCGGACCCTGTCGGGGAGGTGGTGGAGGAGGGAGGAGAAGGGGAAGCGGAGGGGAAAGATAAGGGGAAAGAACCCGAGACGGCCGCGGGAGGGGTGGAAGAGTTGAATATTTCTGCTGGAGGTACTGAAGCTGGTGAGGCAGGGAAAGCTTGAACGGCGAGGGGGCAGTCAGTCGGTTAGCTAGTTTCTTCCGTACCTTTTCATGTATTCCACAATATCAATCTCTTTGCCGGTCCGGTCTACCACAGCGGGGACAAGGAAAATTAGCCCCTCACTGCTGCAAGTGCTATAATATATCCCAGTGCCTGCCTCTCTGCCCGCCGCAGAAGTCCCAGCAGTCGGAAGAACCCCGAAGTTGAGCGCCGTTAGGCGCCACGGTAAAAGCTTGTGATACCATCGTCTGCGCTCTGTTCTAGAATCGTCACGATCTGCAGTTCGTTATCCTGAGACCCATAACAAAAGGTTCTCGACTACTAATGCGGCCTGGACTACCGGTTCCCCAGCATCAACGCCGATAACTTACCAGTACCGCAACAAACGGGCAGCAGACAACCGTTCAGACACATACGGATATTCTCTTTATATTAGGTCCAGCTTGTTGGCGCAGCTTACAGCGTGTAAGCTAGCTTAGGGCGTAAGAAAAAAAATACAGTACACAAGACTCATTCATTATTTCCTACTCGCACTCGTCGAGTGACTAAACGCGAATGTGAATATAAATCTATCCCCCTCCGGCAGCATTTCAATTGCATCGGGTAGCTATAAGGCCTAGAAGACCGGATGAGGGAACAACTCTAAAATCACAACAAGACCCGGACAGATAAGACTCCATATTATCATTCTCCCTTCTCCTCCTTCCCGGTGAAGAGCACCTGGGAAAACAGTACGAGAAGAGCAGAGAGGGCAGGACCGAGCTTGAAGAACGCAAAAAGGAAAAAATCCATAAGATGGATAAAGAATCAACGCTAACCACCATCGATCGCTTCAGCACTATCGAAAATCCATCCAAAAGCAAGACAGCAAAATAACATATAGTCATAGTAAAAAAATTCTAACCCGCTGCTAGAGACTAAGCTGGATAGACGGGCGGATAGACTTAGAAATTACGCTAACTCAAACACCCTTCCAAGATCTCCACACACGACCAACAAACCCACGACAACCATCTAGCCAAAACCCACACACGAAAAGATAACGAGAAAAGGGAAAGCGAGTAATAGAACACCGAAATGGAGAAATACTCGTCCCACTCACCGAGTCCGTGAAAATGAAAGGGTGAGAAAACGAAGCCAGATTCACGCTACCAATACTTAAGGTTTCATAACTCCGCCTGCAGGCTTCCTCCAAAGCCCCACGGTCTGCTTCGCTATCTCCTTCTCTTTCTGGTTCTCGGGGCTGATACTCAGCGCGCCATCCATTGTCCCGCCCTCACGCAGTTTGTGAATGGCCCTAATAGTGTCGATGGCAGCATGAAGAGTTTTTCTAGCGTTGAAGTTTTTGCGAACGACGGGGAGAAGGTCATTGCCCTTATGGCCCTCCACTAGGAAAGGGTGCTCCAGGGCTTTGTGACAGGTCAGGCGGGCATTTGGATCTATGGTTAAGCAGCCACGGATGAAGTCCCGAGCTAAAAGGGGTAAATTACCGTTAGCAGAAGTAGAGGAACAGAGTGGAGTGTGGAAGGTGATGGGCGGACCTATTTCAGAGACGTCTTTCCAGTAGTCTTCTGGCTCGAATTTGTAGTCTGCTTGGGAGATTGCAGTTACCTCATCCACGTGGTTGTCCCTATCGAAGGGTGTGTACCCACAAAGCAGGAAGTACGTAATAACACCGATGGCCCAAACATCACTAACCACAGTTAGTACTCAAAGGAGGTAGACCCAGCAAGAGCGCAGAGCTTACACTGGTTTTCCGTGACCAGTCTTGTTGAAGATTTCGGGTGCCATATATCCCGGTGTCCCACATGTTGTGGTCAATATATGGAACTGTTCCTCATCCATAATTCGAGATAGACCGAAATCCGCAATCAGCAGATCTGAATTATCTTCCGCAGTCCTGAAAAGCAAATTCTCGGGCTTCAAATCTACATTCCAAATAAATCAGTATCCCAACCATTCTATCTCCCGACCACGAAGCTGACCTCTGTGCACAATCCCGTGATCGTGCAAGTAAGCAACTGCCGATAGAGTGGCACGGATGAGGTCTGATGCGTCAGACTCGTAATAGGATCCCTTCCGGCAAATCCGGTCAAATAATTCTCCCCCGAGCGCAAGATCGGTGACAAGGTAAACTTTAAATAGTTAGTCTATAAAGGCCACATGGCATGTATAAGGGTGCTTGCGATTATTCATGGTCTCGAAATAGTCTACCAGAGTGAGAATATTCTGATGACCCATAGAAACCTTCTTCAACACAGCAATCTCGTTCCGAACCTAACGCAAACAAGGGGGATTAGACCCAGGTAGTCCCCGGAAAAAGAGAAAAAAGCTGCTCGCGATAGATGGCCCTACCATGTGCTCTCTTCCGACCATGAGCCTCTTGTTAATGACCTTCGCAGCATAATACCTTCCTGTGTCAATGTGGACACACTCTTTCACGACACTGTAGCTCCCCGAGCCGAGAGTTTTACCGGTCTTGTAACGACAGGGTTGGACCTGTGGTTTTGGGGGGGCCGATGAGTCTCCAGAAACCGCGCTCATTATAGTTTGATAGTTCGGTTAGGAGATTGTTATGGCAGAAATATCTCCGATGGGGATGTAAACTGGCTCCAATCAGTAATAAAAGGGAGCGGATGTGGGGATAGATATTTTTTGGTTCGGTACCGAGCGATAGGAGTGCGTACAGGATGGAGACGGTAAGGCGAGAGTGTACTAAAGCGGGGGGGCAACAGTTAACTTATGGGATTTCGAAGGTCAGACAGAAGATGTCAGGTCAGCTCTTAGGCAAGCGATGGGAAGCAAGGCGCATGGCAGGTGTAAAGGTAGGAGGGTCGGTTTGGTGGGACTGAGGCTGAATAACAAACAACCAGGTTGCCGTAGGGAGGGGGTACCGTAGAGGGGTAAGGTACCGGTAGCTATCATACACGATAGCGAAAAGAGTCAAAGCTCAATTCCCCAATACACTCCACCAATACGGAAAACCTACTGCACCGGAGTAGCAACAGAGATATACCGGTATGGCACCGATGAAATTTGAGACCAATCTAACGAGTTAGGTACCGGTAATAGCCAAATACCAGTATTCTACCAAACTGCGTGTACAGTACACTCGTACAGTACCGGTACCGCACAGCGCTCGTACTGCTGGAACCCTTGTGCAACCGGAATTTGGGTGGGGAGGAGTCAAACCCTTGTAATTATTGATTCGCCTGAACCTTTGAGCCCAATTCTGTTCCAGTGCCCTGGGAGGCGCCCTTTGGACCCGCGGCGCAAAGACTCTGTACGATGCAGAACCCTGTACCCTACGAGTATAGATAGAGGTCCAAATGTTGGTGCTTACAGTGCGTGAGACTACCGGCTCCGATTCGGCCTCATCCCCGCAAACAGTAAGCATTCCTGCCCGTAGACGCCAATTATGATCCAGACGAGCACTTATCTGACTGCACTCGAGTACTCGGATGCCACAGTTGTCCGTGAACGAGGCTTTGGGGGGGTAAAAGAAGTTCATAGGCCATATGCACATGCAGGGCATATGAATTGAAAAGAGAATAAATTCCGTGAACGCTTTAAAGACGATGGTTGGTGAATTTTAGTTTCCAAGGCGCTGACTGGCCAAACTCGAATATTTAGTTATCGAGCTCGTTGCCAATCACTCCCCCAGTGTTCACGGATTTTGTGTGCCCCGAGTACTCGAGTAGACTCGGGTGCTCCATCCTAAGAGATGATTATCTACGCCCGATATTTTACCCTATTAACTCTTGCGATTCGCTATCCCCGCCAACTTACTGGCCTCGTAACTCGGGACAAAAGCTCTGAGGAAGGATTGGTGCTTTCCTAATCTGGGACAGCCTGAGTGCCTTGGCCATGTAGGATCTCATTGACCAGTTTCCGCAATCCCGCCAACTTGCAAAACAACCTATTGCAGGAATATTAGAGACCTACTCGAGTACCGTACCGGTACGGTACAGTACACATGTGCGGAGGTACCGTACGAGCACAAGCAGCAAATCGAAAGGGCTTGTACGCTAGTCCTGTATGAGCACTCGCATTATTGGCCGGGCATTAATGTATTTAATACAGTAACAGACTTACTATATAGGGCAACCCAAGATTGGACAGATTTTGTCCTGCGACTTGACCGACCGTCTTGAAAGTCTCAATAAGCCATCCTACAATTACGACCCTTCCAGGTACTGTATCATAAGGTACTGTGATGTTATCGTGCACCGATATCCTACCCACCCTCGGAATCCTGGCTAGGCGGGGAGCGTAGCGTTCGGTGGTTCAGTTCTGAACAGTACCAGCACGAGTACTGTACGAGTACTACACGGCACTATACTCGAGTACAGTGTGCCCACTCGGGATGCACTACTAGTACAACTACGCAGTGCTGCATTATAAGATACACAGACCTGAAAATACCGGTGCTACCGAGCACACTCTCTACGCATTGTAAATTACGGTATACTCGTTACATCAGAACGCTCGTTGCCGAAATCCAAATATTCGCGTGCTGTGTTCGCCCAGCAACGTATTTCATCTGATGAATACCCTCCAATACCGGTACCAATACTGGACCTAGCTCAACTCCACGAAAAATTGTTCGGTCTGAGATACAAACACTCTAAGAGTGTGATTGCATTTTATAACACCTAAACAGTACAGCACCCAATTTATATCATATCACATGCACAATCAGAGCGATCTACCGAAATATGGTTTCACCAAGGTTTTTATTTTTTGTTTTAAGAGGTACAGGAAAGACAAGATCGCCATTTGAAAACTAAAAGTTGCGCCCCAAAGAGAATCCAAACATGTATGGAAAAATAGGAACGAAAGTTGAAACTACGATCAATGCTACCCGATGACATCGTCTCTTAAACATACCACATGGCATGTTTAATGGTATCATGGAGGGGCCTGATGTCGGCGACTTCGCTAGCTTCCCTCTTCTCACCAGACGTGGTGGTCGTGATAGTGTTGCCTTCATCGGAAACCTCATGAGCACGGGCACGAGATGAGGCCAAATGGGCATAATACACCGCGGGGACTAAGAGATTGTCAATAATAGTCTTAAAAAAGTGAGCGAATTTAACATACTCAACGACACGGAATTACTGGCACGAATGTACGTGTAGCAAGAATTGTATACTAACGCCTGGAACATATCAACCGGCATTTTGTTTTCGTCATGGATGACATGATAGTGAACCGGGCGTGCAGTCCCCTGGATGGCATTATGAGCCGCCAGATCTACCATACGTTAGCAAAAAATGCACTTCTAAGAGGAAACTATGACACAGGGGAGCTCACAAAAATCGTATTCGGTTGGATGAGTAACATCACGTTCAACGATTGTCCCTGGGAGACAATTTCCATTCCTGTCTTGCGCAGTGCGCTCGACTGGGAAAAAGCGAGTATGGTGACGCTTAGAGCAAATTGTGACAGTGATCTTGGGATTATAGTCGGCCTGTAGAACCCTACATGCCTCCCTCATATCGCGCAACTCGTCATCAATGATCTGTTTATACTGGTTCTCACTAACACCATCGCGGAAATAGAAGATACGCATAGGTATCTTAGTGGTCTCCTGCCTAAAGGCGCGCAAAAGGGTACACATGAATTTAACCATGTTGGGAGTGGTAATGCACTCCGTGCCCGAGCCGTTGGTGTTGCAAATAGCTGCGAAACGACTACCTTGCACTAAATTTTAAAGAATGATTAGATAAAAGGTACTAAGATATTTGCTAAGCAATAGAGAGGGGCATACTATCAGTGGACCCAACCATGGAAGCAAAAGAAGCTTTGGTGATTCCCGGGGCTGGGTGAGAAACATCAGCGCCCACGATGATACTCGCTTCCTTCCCGAAGAGAGGGTGATCGGTCTTGTCAAGAAAGCAAGTCGTGCCACCAAGCTTAGCATTAACCTTCATGCAAACGTTTGAACAATATTGCGGTTTTGCCTGAGCCACATGCCTCGATTGGACGCCTATTGTCAAAGTTGTTAGTGGAGTCGAAGCGAGGAGGGGGGAAGGGGGGACAACTCACATTGGGAAACAACACCAATGTTGAGCTCACAGAATGCCTTAATCTCATTATATGGCTGGGGTGATTTGGCACTCAAGATAAAGAATAACATCTGGGGCTTAGCCTGGACTTGATTGCCGGCCTTCTTGTAAAGCTCAAAAATATTAGTCCCAACGGACTTCTTCGGGTCCGCGTACATAATTATCGGCTCCTTGTTTTGAACTTGCCCACCATGACCGATGTATACTGAGACCAACTGTCGGATAAAGTTTTTCACAGTAAGCTCATCGCAGTTCCTCTGGGGCGCGAAGATCATAAAACCCCATCCCTTTAGTGGGGCACCGATTTTGGCGAACTTCTTCCCACGAAGGTCCCATTTACCGTCACGCGGAGTAAACACACGATCGGTCGAACCGTCACCATAGCAAATCTTGGGAGCGTTCAAAATACGACCTTTGGACTAAAGCTAAGTTAGAATGACCATCTTGTGAAATGCGGGTGAAATGTGTACGAACCTTGATCATATTGGTATCAATTTCCATACCATATTGTGCAAGAACAGGATCTTTTTTCCAATCCAACTGGGCCACGTTTGCCTTGATCTGTTCCATGCGGACAGTCGGGCGCTATGCCAGGGATGTCAGCACGAAGTCAGTTCAAAGTGGAATAATCTCAGGACGAAGTACCTGAACAGTAAATTTGATCATTTCCGCCGTTTGACGCTCATCAAGTTTGAACGGATAACGTTGGCCCTAGAGGTGATGTTAATTTGAATTAGCGCGGTCCAACTCTCGATGGTAAGGGCAATCCTACCTCCTGGATGTGGCACAACTCCATTGGAAAAACT
Organism: Tuber umbilicatum; assembly: GCA_003313605.1. NCBI lineage: Eukaryota > Fungi > Ascomycota > Pezizomycetes > Pezizales > Tuberaceae > Tuber > Tuber umbilicatum. Next base: position 1,620 of record QLOI01004214.1, on the reverse strand, counting down.
TCGCCCTTCTTCCGGGTCTTAACCAAGGGAAGCTGGGGATACCTCAGTCTCAAATTGTACTGCCTGAGGAAATAATCATAAGCGGTGATGGTTTCAGTGGTAACACCTCCATCAGCATTATGACGCTTCATTTCAAATGTGTAGTCAACCGCACTCTGATCAAATCCCTCGATGGTATAAACCTTCTTTCGAACCTCGGTATCGCGCTTACGATGGGTACAGAAGAAGGAGACCCGTCTGAGACGGCGCAAATCACGAGATATCGGGCCTTTACCGTGCTCCTTAGCAATCTTCGATTGAAGATCCTCGGGGGAACCTATTATAAAAAGTATTAAAATCGATCAAAATAAAATAAAACAACGAGTGGAATGCTACCGTTCAAAGTCATACGACATGCAATGTCCAACACGGTGCCCTGACTCCAAAACACAGTCGTTGCAACATCGACATTGATAGTAAGACGGCCACCCTGAGTAGCACGAACCGATTGAAAAATCCCCTTCCACGCTTCAACACCGCGTTCCATTGGGGTTTTCCCGGCCGATTGGAAGAAAGAACGCTTGATTGTAATAAAGTGCTTGCTGGGGGTCTCCCGCATGAGATGGTCAAGGAAATTAATGCCGACAAGGACGTCATTGTCCAGGCGATAATCTCCCTTTACGAAGGCCTCAACGACCTGGAGTGGGACCCTACCAGACCTTTGAATAACGACACGATGATTGTTATCCCTGGCGGGTCTGCCACCTGGCCTTGCTGGACGACCATCACCTGGAGAAGCAATAGTTAATGGTTGGTAATAGGGAGAAAGTAGAGATCCGGATGACTTTACCTTCATCGAGGTCGACGCTAGTAACAAGGCGGTCTCCAAAAGGAAACAAGGTCACAGACCACGCCAACTTATTGCCTATGTAATGATTTAGTATGTTAGGTATGAACCATTAGGAAGTTTCCTACCATCAAACAATACAGTATTCTTTGCGGCTCCGAACTGCGATTGCAGTTTGTCCGAGAACCAAATTTTCTTGATCAATGCTCGCTTTTCACTACCAGAGCCAATGGTAACCTGCTCCGAACTTAACAACTCTGAAAGCTAAAAGCAATTAAAAGAGAGCAGATATAAAAACCAACTTACATCGTACTGGTTGATGGCGAGAGTAGGGAATCTAGACACGGCATATGAATTCAAAGCGATAGTGGCTTGTCTGCCTTTAGTGCCAAAGGCAGGGCGTCTCGGAAGGTCCTGTTGCAGGTGGTTAGAATGGGCTAAAATAATAAAATGAGGAGGATGAAAACTTACACCTTCCGTATGAGTAGCCATTGGGTTGTTTTGATGAGTGTTTTTTTTTTGCTTTTCAGTTGTTAGTTGAGGTTGTTGATGAAATGATGCGGGAGAAGTGAATATTGTAAAGTCAAGGCGACTAGCAAGCAATCGCCAACAGCAATACGTAAAAAGCAACGAAGAGGTAGTGGAAAAAGAGGATGATTAGGAATTTGGTAAAGGGAGAAGGAGATTAACTTACTTGTATGGGTAAAGTTTGTGTGTATGGAGGAGGTTGGATGAACAAGGTAGATGAGACGGAGAGAGGGAGAGAGGGGGAGTTGATGTGGAGAAGATAAGGA
>QLOI01004207.1:0-45576 GCA_003313605.1 Tuber umbilicatum | reverse complement strand
TCCCTTTCTCCCTACCACTTCTTGCAATACAATACAATAGTATATAATCCCTAGTTTCCTCCCCCCACATTATGTTCGACAGACTTATACTCGCAACCTAAGCACAAGTAAGGGGGGTTCGGAGCTCTCTGTTCCACAATCTATGTTGGTGTACTAGTGCTTTTTTTCACAGGAATTTATGAAACAATTGTCTGAGGAGCCAAATATATCCCGGTCGAGGGCTTGCTACACTTTGTATCCCTTGGTTCACAACTTGGAGATCGATTTCGTGATTGGAAAATACAGCTGTACAGAGCTTTGTTGGCGCATCTAGAACCTCGAACCTTCGAGTTCATAACCTCCTTCAAGTGCCACGCAAGTCACATGACCCGTGCAGGCGCTGCCAGCGCTGCATATCGATCTGCGGGCGAAACGGAAAGAGGTTCTTTCTTCCTTCCTTCTTATCGAGCCATCACCCGCAGTCGACAGGGCAGTAGAGGGTATTGGGTGAAAAAATCTGACCAACCGATTTCTAGTCTACAAGTGCCGTTATGTGGCACCTTCAGCTTTGTCGTTACTCTGACCATTCGTATCCCAAGACCTAATAAGGCGTAGGGCGGATTATCTGTTACCATCGAGGCGGTTAGAATCGAGCCTGATGGGTTGGGGGTATTCGAGTATTGCACGTAACATGTGGGCTAATTGAGGATCCCAACGATATGAATTATTTTCATTATTATCAATACGGTAGCTTCACGGCACTTGAGTGAGGACACAGACATTGACGACCGTCGTCACAGTACCGGCAGCACTCGAGGGCACATTATGGGTGTTGATATCGGGATTGAAAATTTCTTCTCACCATAAAGATCTCAATTCTTACGATACCACCCGGCGTTCCCGTTCTTGATTATTGCAGTCATTGGTATTACTCGTAACTCATGCAGAGGTGAGGGAAGCTGCATAAAAGCGCGCCTACGTGGCATTTATAAGGCTACAGCAGGTATACTCGTGGAGAGGTGATAAAATCCCCCCGCCCTCTCCAAATTGCGCAGGACCAATAAATCGAAGGTCGGTGAAAAGAACTGGCACTTGAGCCGGTATACAGCCTATAGGATTCGAGTGAGGAGGATGTGGGGCTTTGAAGGTGAAGAGGGGCTCTGAATTGCATTCATGGTGGGGCATCTTCAATGGGGGTTGAGATGGGGATGATGGTGATGGTGATGGTGATGGTGGCGGTGATGGGGGGGGTTCTTCAAGTACTCGAGTACGCGAGTATGTGCCTGGCGAATTGTGTTTTTGATAGAGAGGGAGCTGGGAGGAAAATGCTTTGGCCTTCTCTTCGTTGTCGTATGGCGGTACGAGGATTACGTCCTGGACGCGAATTTCACAGTGGCTGTGACGATAGCTCGGTTGAAGGGTTCGTCCCGACACGTATCATATGGGTCATTTTCTTTTTTTAGTGATTATTTGTTCGGACTCGGTGTAATTCTGCGCCTTAAATGTACTTGTGAAGCTTGAAACGCTATGAAAGGCGAGATATCATTAAAGTGTGAATTATTTTTATATAATGTGATAACTACCCAACATGCTCGAGCTGTAAGTTACCAGAACGGACATCCCTTGTTAGCACTCTTGCGGAGGAGGAACTAGGCTATCACAATTTCTTCACCTCTCCCTTCGCACCTAAGAATCTCACCTGTGGCGGTGCTGACGCCACGCAAGAGATACCGTATCACAGCTGTCCTTCTTTTCTTCCTCTCATCCCCCTTTTCCCCACCACTTCCGCCGGTACTCGAGTAATACCCGCAATTGGTCCAACAGGTGCAGATAAAACTTCTCGGAAACCCTCCACCACCAACTCCTGCGCCAACTTCGAACACGTATCTCTACTTACAGCTCAACCCATCTTTCACATCCATCACCCCCCCCACACACTTTTTTTTTCCTCCAACTCCCCCAATTCAGCCGTCCAATCCCGACGATTTGCTGGAGCCTGGAGAGATATTGATCGCTCAGAGAGAAGCTCTTTATTAACCCTCTCCCTTCTACCGCTTCCGCTCCCTTTTCTTTCACTCGTTCGAGCGTGGCCTCCCAGCCGCTCTCCTAGCGATCGTCGAAGGTTCTCTGAGGGGACCGAAAATTATCACCATGTCTAGCATTTCCATTCCTATATCTGCCATCACGGATAGGTTCAACCTAGGCCGTTTCACTGTGAGTCCTTCATGAGCTTTCATGAGGCTGAAAAAAAGGGAAGAAGTGGTCTAACGACTGGAATTTCTAGGAGGGCAATCGTATGCCGCTTGCCAGTCGATTCTCCAACCTACGCCCCATCGGTGAATTCTTCGATTTCAAACGTCTTTCCAAACCCAATAATTTTGGCGAGGCTCAGAGCCGTGCGAGCTACAATTTGGGCTACTTTTCTAGCAATTATGCCGTTGTCTTTGTTATGCTGAGCATTTACTCGCTGTTAACAAACCTGTTGCTGCTCTTTGTGATTCTCCTCGTTGCAGGAGGTATGTGGGGGATTGGCCGCCTTGGTGGAAGGGATTTGGATATCGGTATGTTTCCTTTTCTTCTTTCAACTTCCTTGTTTTTGTTTGTGATATCTCGTTCAGCCCCGAGTTTTTTCTTTTTCTCCTTTTCCGTCTTTAGCAATGTCTTGGCTGTAGATCGTGACCGTAATGGGAATATCCGCTCTTTTAGCAGCTGATAAAGTGCCGGTTTCTGCAAAAGTGAAAACCAACACTAACATTTGTTCTTTTCTTTATTATAGGTCCGGTTCACGCTACCACTTCCCAACTCTACACTACTCTTCTGGTTGTCTCCGTCCCCCTTGGTATCCTTGCTTCTCCCATATCCACGATTCTCTGGCTCGTCGGAGCCAGCGGAACTTGCATCCTCGCCCACGCCAGTTTTATGGACAAACCGATCGAGAATGCTTTTTCCGAGGAGGCGGTCTAGAGATGGTCTCTCCGCGAACTCCAGTCATGAAAAGATATGGGCCATCGAAGTCGGCGGGGACGAGGACTGACTTAATGCACAAGAGATTTGAACCTGGTTTAATTGGTACTCGGCTTATTACTAATGGTGTGGAAGAGGCGTTTGGCGATCATATGAGAAGGCACGAAATCGGTGGAAATGATTTTGATACGGAGCCTGAGGAGGATGAGATAGTTTCTGAGGATGTGTTGATGCAACGGGCCCTGGCGGCCATTAGAAGGGCGGAATCGAGGCGGGATGGGTTGGTGGGAATGGGAGAACGGGAGTGGCAGGTATGGACCAGGCACCAGGCGATGGAGCGAGAGATTGAGAAACGAGTGATGGAGCGGGAACGGGAAAGGGAGATACAGAGGGAGATGATGGAAATGGATAGACAGCGACAATTGGAACAGCGAAAACCGAGTCCAGCCCGTAGCGAGAGACCTCGCCGAAGCCCGAGCGTGAGCAGAACTCGCAGCGGTAGTGGGGCGCGGAGCCGAAGCGGGAGCGGAGCAGGGCCGTATGGATTAGGCGTAGACAATGTGGGAGAATCGGGCTTTATGGGGGGCGGCGATTACGTCCCGATGGGCTACTCATCCTCCGCCAATTCCTCCCCTAAAGTCTCACACTCCTCTGCAACTCCATCGCGGCTGGATCGACCATATAGTCGTCAAAACCGGGATTCTCGAGTGATCGCATCATCAGAAATAGAACATCACATCCCCCCTCGTTACGCCCGTGACATCGGCCCTTCTCACTCATCCTTGTCTCCCCCCTCTTCCACCCATCCCCGCGTTACAGTCCCGTTATACTCAACCACTTCCTCCTCCTCCTATAGAACAAACCTATCCCCCTCCCCATCATTCGTGGAACCAGCATCTACCGCTTCACCGTACAGGAGGTCCCACTCTCTTAACAGGGGCATTGGATCGACGACTAGTTTCCCACCTGGGGCAAGTTATCATCCGGGCACGCATCCTAGTATACCAGGTAGCTCGTCGATGCCCGGGTTTGCGGGGAGTGATCGAGAGGATAGCAGCAGCGGGGGCGGTGGTGGCAGGTCGAGAGTTAGGAGGGCTTTGTAGTTAGGTTTGTTGGTCTTGTTTCGGTTGCCTCTTGTTAGATTTCTGAAGGGTTTCTTTTGTTGTCCCTGTTTTGTTGGCTTTTCGATATTTTTCCTTTTTCTTGTTTTCTTTTTATCATGTTTATTTATGTAGTGTTGGTCGGTTGTGCGATTAGTAGTGGTTGCGGATGGGGAGTAAATACATATTGATTCGATCCCATTCTGCCCGGGGAACGGGAGACGCAGCTGGAAAAAAAGTATTCTTAGAGTATAATTTTCCTTTTCCTAGCAGTTGGTATTTGATCTCGTATGTGTTTGTGTGTGTGAAGTTGCGATAATAAGGTGGCCCAGAGGGACACAAATACGAGCATTGCATCGCAAGTGAGTTACTTCCGGCCCGGCTCTACCCTATCGTATCCTCGAAGTAACTGTTCAACTTCCCCCCAGCCCATCCCGTCACCCAATCGACCAACCGGCCATGGGTATGGGGGAGAGAGAGAAAAGTGTGAGCTCTTGATTATCGCAAAAACTCGAATAGATGATGGGTGTGCTCGGACGTTATAATTTCCCCCCAATAGGGCGCTGCGCATTTCCCTTACTTCGTCTCGGCCGGGCTCTGGGCCTGCAATGTCTTCCTCCCGAGCGCGATAAGTTACCGCTTCCGATGCTACACCGGCAGTGTATCATACCGAAAACGATGATCCTCGCACCCCCGACCTTCCGTAGATTACAGATTACCGGCGGACAACCTTAGTCATTGCGTGAGCGTTGGTCATTACGTATCACTCGGTATGCGAGGGGGGCGTTATATCGTTGATGCGAATACATACCGAATGTGACCGGTAATACTTATAGGGTGTCGGTGGTCTTGCATCCCCTCTCTACTTCATGGTGTTTTTCCGTTTTCGTTCCCGCGCTGGGCGCGAGGGGTTTACGTAAAGAGTGAAATTGTAAATGCACTTTCGGATCTCGGGTGGCGGTCGGAATATGAATTGCCCGCTCGGGAATTCGGATAGAGGGGGTGGGGAGGCCATAACGAAAGGCGATCCGGTTTTGCTCGTCCCCGGTACTCGTAAATTTAGAATGTATCGGTGCGGTATCCACGGAGTATCGTGATGCCGGGGTTTTCTTTTGGTACCGTGTGTGAAGGAAGGCCTATGCGGCTGCGGAGGTGAGTGAGTGGGAACGCATTCGAGATGGCGGGTACCACCCCGACGGGATGCCCGCTTGCGGCTTCGGTACCGGTATGTACAATAGATGGCGCAATTGCGAATCCGACGAATCTACTCCATCCATCCGGCCCGCCGGCAATTTCCGTCACGAACCGTCGTTCCCTCCCGTGTAGGAAGAGATAAGTCACCCCGATACTGTAAGACATTTTTGTCACATCGTTTCCCTTCTTCCCTCCTCCCCGGTACTTGCGCCGTACGGCAAGTCGCGCGGGTCAAGCTTAAAGACGGCAATCCCTTCTCTCAACCTCGGTTATAAAAAGCTGATTTAGCACTTGACTGCGGGAGAGGGAATCTCCCTCCACTACATTCTGTGGATATCTCAACCGTTGCTGACATTTCCCCCACCTTTTTATTTTATCGTTTGTTCATTGGGGGAGATATGCGCCGTAGCACAGGCCCGGGCACTACCGAACAGAACCCCTACCGATAGTTCCTGAAATATGGCAAGCGGTGTTGCCCCGGTGGGGCGCATATCTCAAAAGATCTCTTGTGATGTCGGGGGAGCTTTGGCCATTTCGGTTTATTACTGACTGCCACGCGCTGGAGATAAGGCGTGGATGATGGGCAGGTTGGGGAAGTGGATGTAATATTGCTCTTGGCACGATATGTCGATGCTGATCAAGGTGCTCGTGCTGATCCGGAGTTGGTAGTGTGGTCCGGTATTTTAGTGGGTGATTGCGTGGAGTAGGAGTGGGCCGCTACGAATTGCAAAGTCGGGTCGGGGTGTGGTGGATTTGTTTTTTTCCGTCCCGGGTATGGGCGCTTGCAGTATCACCGTACCGATCTTGATATCCTCTGGCGTTTTGCCCTCCCTGGCAATGGTCAAGCGTTATCTAAGCGTGCAAACCCCCGTCGAATGAAGGAATGGACTATTATAATATTATCACAATAGATTGCCAAGGCTTCTCGAAAACCCTTATATGCCGTGATGCGAGACTGGAGAGAAGCCTGGTGTTGTCATTCACTTCACTAGGCCTTTTGCAGGGTCGCACCTACAACACATCGGCCGGGCACCTATTCCACCCCGTTGCGCACAAAGTCGTGTCCTGCTTTGCTTTATATTGCGTGAACTTCCTGGATTCTGTATGTATCTCAATTAAACGCTAAAAACTATTCAGAAATGAAGCCCAGCAATTAGTCTTTGATGATCAGGTAACTTAAATCCCCCCATCTCCCCGAAACTCCTCCCCGAAGGGCCGGACTACTCTGAGCTCCGTTGTAGTAAGATACAAAAGATCTTGGCCCAGCGATCACAGCAAACCCGCATAATTCTCATTACCGCAAATACCGAGTGATTTCTCATGCGCATGCCACGCATCCGGCTTCAACAAAGCAAAACATCCGGGTTGAGCTAACCGACTGCTGACCACACTAAAAATGTAAATGAAAAGATGGTAAAAGGGTAAATAAAAACAAGTGAGCCGATAATATCTACCCGTTCCATTGTCTTTTATCTACCTTGGAATAAAGTATATATATGCACAAAACCCCCCCGCGCCGCCGCCACCGCCCTATCATCATCACCCCTCCCGCCTCTCCATTTCTTCAAGCCGGACAAACGGAAAAACACAGACGCGCGAATCTCACAAATCATACCAATCAGGTGCAACCGAGAAACCAGCGGAAAAAAACTGTACAATTCCCACACAAGCTCCCCGCAAAAAACCCTAATGAGCATGAACAAGAAGGAGGAAAGGAATAAACGGACAAACCCCACCCAAACACAAGGAAACACGACAAGGGAAAAAGAATAGAATGAGAAGAAAAAAATCGTAAGAGAAAAAAAAAAGGTCCTCCCCTGACTAAATGTGACTAATAGTGTTTTTCAAAACAGAAATAACCGTCCTAGGGCAGAAAAACCGGAAGCGGATGGGATTGGATCGTAAGAGAGATGAGAGTAGAGGATAAAAATAAAAATGGAATAGAATAGAACAGAATAGGCAAAAAAAAAACACGCGGTACGATTAAATAGGTTACTGCTGTGAGGCGGATTGTGGTTGCGGTTGGTTGGCTTGTGATTGTTGTGGCTGCGGTAGTTGAGTGGGGATTTGGCCATTACTCACTCTGGGGCTTCCAGCACCAACTGCACCGACTACGGGAGGGTCCGCGGCCGGATTCACTGGCCCATTAGCACCGATCATGGGACCAGTATTGGACACCGCCGTTCGCGCTGGATTCGGTCTCACGGGACTCCGTGCCTGGGCTTGGATGTTCTGGGATAACTGAGCGTGGTAAGATGCGAGTGTTTGCTGGGTAGCCTCGCGGACACGTTCTTGTGGGAGGTTAGGATTCTGGTACTGCACTAATGCCGCCATCTCTTGAATTAACACTTGAGCTGGTTTAGGTTGGGTAGAGGTGGCCGTAGTGGGGGTGGGTGGCATACGGGGGGAGGAAACTGATGCTTGGGAGTCAATGGGAGGGGGGATGATACGTTTTGGCTGAGGGGTTTGTTGATTCACGCTGACTTGCTGGTTTTGGCCGAGGGCTGCTTGTTGGGCTTGTTGAAGGATCGTTTGCATGCTTTGCGCGCTAGGCTGTGAACCTTGGGTTCCGAGAGCATTGGAAGGTGGATAGCCTTGTGATGCCGCGGCCGCCGCGACAGCATGCTGTTGCTGTGCCATCCGGCGGATGTGGGCAAGCTGCTCCGAAGTGTAACGTTGTGTCTGCCCCTGAGCCAATTGTGCAGGAAGAGATCTCAATGGAACGCCATTGGTACCATTTTGTATCGGTGCTGCCCGGGAGACTTGAAGGACTCCATTAGGTCCCTGTGAGACCGGGACACCGACTCGCTGTTGGACAGGAATTGGTGCACCATTTGCAAGCGCGTGATGTTGGCCTGGATGTGGAACGCGAGCTTGAGGAGGAATGCTCTGGTGTTGAGTTAGCAACAAACTCATAACTCTTAGGAGAGTGATAGCCATACATTACGAGCCTGTTGCATTTGCACATGCTGGCTGTATATACTCTTCTGCTCCAGTTGTTTCTGCTCCCGTTCGAACTTCATCGCACTGAAGTACTGTGGTGTTCTCAGTGGATTCGCAGTGCTGGTTTGGCTTTCCGAAGCTCTCTTCATAGCGGCGACAACTTGGTCTATATAATTTGTTAGCTATAAATATGGAAAAGAAAGATTTTTCCCAAGGGACGAGGGGTATCATCGTACTCTTGTTAGTTTGCTGCTTATTAACGCTGGTTTCCCGCTTTTTCGCCAACTTTCGCATTGACTCGATGAGTGTAAAGTTCCGTGTGTTTCTCCGTTTCTCCACCCTGATCGGCGCTGTCCCCCTCCTCGGTTTCACACCTCCGGAACTGTTTCCGCCTGCTGAGCCGGGTACATTACCATACAGTCCGTTTACTCTTGCTGCGACATCCAGACGTTGCTGGATTGGCTTAAAGTGTGGACTCTTGGCAAATTCGGGTGGAATGGGCTCAAGGGCAATCCAGCGCTCAAAGCATTCCCAAGGGCTTCGCCTTTCTGAGCCAGAATGCCAGTCACCAGGAAGTGTGAGACACTGGCTAACAAGCCCCCAGTTATAGTGGTATTCCCGGACAAGAGTCTTGAGCATTTCATCTTCAGACGCTAACCACAAGCTTGGGTGCCGATTTTCAAAGAAAGCAGGTGGCGGAAAGTCACTGGGCAAGCGCGGAACATGAGTATTATGCACCCTTTGTAATATCGGTTTGTATTCTGGCTTGAACAATGCAACGTTCGTCTGCTCGGGTGGGAGAAATGATGGCTTTCGTAACTTGTCTCTCTTGCTGCGCCCGATTAACCTACCGCCACCTAGCTTTTCATCCTCGTCGGAATCGTCTGCGTAGGGGTCCCGGTTTTCCTCATATTGATATCTGCTCTTCTTGGATGGGGGGCCCTGTTCTTCTTGGATGACTAGCTTCCCACTTGCATACTTTGAAATGGCAACAACTGGTAATTTCATCCATTCCTCTTCGACCTCCTCTTGTCGCCCGGTAGGAGGTTCGGGAGGGCCATATAACGGCAGCTGGCCCAGAATATCATCTGCTGCCTTTGAAGCTGGCATAGCGAATACCGTTTCCTCAGGCGAAAGCGTGAAGAGGGTTGCAGGTGGTTCATAGATATGGGCAAAATTACCCTGATCCGTATAATGATGTCTATCATCCATCGGAAAGTCGTCATCGCTTTCCGGGGATCCACAACCATCTACTAAATCAGGTGTGGGTTGGTTCATATCACTATCCTGCATTTCAATATGCGCAACCCTTCTCCGCTCCTCCCGTATTCCTTTAGGCACAACACCGAACTGTTTCCTATCAATTTGTAGCTGATATCTCCCCTCCCCTGCCCGGTGCCACCTGGCTGCTTCCCCTGCATAGTATCTTGCCATCGAAATCTTCCATTTTCTCTCCCCTTTAAAATCATCTCGAAGCCACTTTGCCTCTTCAAGAAGATAATCCCAATGGCACTTCCTCCTTCGCGGCTCCACAACCCGAGGAATCTGTCGCAAACTCCAAAGCCCCTGATCTTGCAGTTCAAGAATTCGGTTTTCAATCCTTACCGCCTGAGTCTCAAAGTAATGCACCTGGTGGTCACCTGTAGTCAGAGTCTTGCTTGATCGCTGGAGTAGATCAGATATCAGGGTTCCTGAGGCCTTGGCAGTATATGCAACATCGAACATATCGGCATTCTTTACTTTGCTCTTTTCCTCCGATGGCGGCTCGGCGATACCGTATCGAGTAATCGCTTCAATTTTGCTACCGGGCTGGAAGACCGCACTCCGTCGTGCTGCTGCGGACGCTGCCTGTTGGTCCCTACGCCGAGCGACAACAATCGGTCCTTGAGCAATTTGATCCTCGTGTAGTCGCTTGGCCTCTTCCTCAAGGGCGGCCAAGGCATGGCGTGTTGAAGAAATGACTACCTTGCTAAGCTTGGCTTTCTTTTTGCGCGTCTCTTGCCTTCGTAACGGTTGTTTCATCGGTAATGTGCTTGGGACTAGAGAGTCATCAGACTCGGCTCCGCCCACCACTATTCCGCCGACAGAGGGAACCACCTCCCCATCGCCGGGCCCGAAGGTGGAACCCGTAGGACTACCGGGTGATTCCATTGTAGCGCCAACCAAGGTGTTCACATCCGGAGTCGGTACCTTATTCGGCGGTACTGTTTCGTCGTGTAGCTCGTTCGCGGTGTGATCGATCTCCATTTTAGAATCATCAATCTCTTGCAGAGTTGATGCCTCTAAGCTCTGTTTCTCGGGCAAAGAAATGGTGCCTATGGATATATCACCCGCATGTGTCCCCGATGTAGTCTTGTGGGCCACGGGTTGGTCGGGTTGATCGACGCCAGACATAACAGTATCATGGCTCGTTGCGCCCATATCCCCAGCTCTATCCGGAATATCAATCTCCTCGGTTTCGGAGACATCCTTAACTTCCGTCACATCCTCCGCAATTTCTCTCGCTGGTCCGGCAACCCTGGGCTCAGGCTCGCGACTACCCACAAGTTGTACCCGATCTTCGAGGTCTTCATCATGTGTCTCGCCTGCCCCTGCCAATTTCTGGGAAGAAATTGGTCCCTCGTTAGCCAATGAATGAGGCTCGACAACATCATCCCGAGCGAGTGAATTCTCTAATCTCAACTGTGCTGAAGGATCTGGTGATGCAGATTTCTTGGTTCTAGCTGATTGAACCTCATCGGCTTTCGGAATGGTAATCGCTACTCCCGCTTCGACCGCAGTAAAATCAGGTCCCCCTCCATTCGTGAGCTCCTGGGGTGGGATGGTGGGTGATTGAGACTGCGTCTCTCTCACATTTGCGACAAATTCCTTAGCGATCATAGCAGATGGCAATGGCTTTCCAGACTGCACTTCACAAGGTGCCATATTCTTCTCCACAAATGCCCCGGCCCATTCTTCTTCCTCTGCCTCCTTGGCAGGCATGGTCATAACGCCGTAGGGACCGGACTCAGCAACAACTTCTTTGATTTGGCCATTGCTCTCCTCCGAGCGAGGGTCTGGGCCTAACATGTGGTTAGCATCCGGGCTGGTTGCAGAAGATAAGATATTGCCGGGAGTACTTCGGTTATCACCGTCGATTGAGGATGTAGGCGAATAAACATCCGAATGCGAAGCATGTCCCGATAGCGATTTGGGGGGAGGAATAGGGGAGGGGTGATTTTCTCTGCTGGTAATGATAACCAGAGGTGGTTGTGGGGGGATCTGTTGGGTTTGCGGGGACGTCACGGGCAACCGGGGCTCTTCCCGAAGTTCAAGGACCGTGCCTTTTGAAGGAGCAGGACTCGGAGGTTCAGATAACGTTGAAACCTGTGATGACTCGAAGGAATCCGGTACTTCGCGTGCAGAATCGCCAAAACTATTGACTGCAGCTGACTCGGTAGACTTAGCCTCCTCCACGCGGGTATCCCACTCTTTGGTCTTCTCATCTCGTACCGGCGCGGTCGCTGTGTTCACAAGTTCCGAAGGTATTGGCGGCGGGCGAACTCCAAGCGACCGCTCACGATCATCCGGAACTCTTGTAGCCGCTTCCTGTACCACTGGAACTCCACCAATATTAATGATTGGCGCCGCATTCCCTGACTTTAGCCGTTCGGAGGGTTCAATGATATGAGGGAGTGACCCCAAGTCCTCTTCAGTTGCTTCCGAATCCACTGAGCCATCGTCGGTTGGCGCTTCGCTTGATCGTTTCCCATTTGCGATCCCAGACTTTGTGGGCGATTGGCCCTCCATCTTATTCCGAGCATCGAAATCATGTCGCGTCCTCTTCTCGGCCAGGAGTTCGGCTTCCCGGGAAACTGTTGAATGCTCAAGTACTTGTGAAGGCTTTTCGAGAACAGATGTCGATAAGGGTGTCGCATGACGTGAGATTGCTTTCGCAGTATGATGGGGTGTCAATTGCGTAGCGAATGCTTTCTGAAATCCACCGGGCTCGGGTAGGTATGAAGAATGAGGTGGAAGTGTGGATTCTTGGAAAAAACGACCTCTGAGAAACGATTAACAAACATCGACGGCATGCATAAAACGCAAGGAATAATTTACCTCTCGATGTCATTCTCTTCAAGAAACCTCTTCTCACCGTCCTCCATATTCGCGCCCTCATATCGCTCAATCGTCCCCCATGTCTTGACGATATCAGCATTTGGAAAAGGCTTTGTTCTGTCGATGTGGCGACATACTGCGTAGACCTCCTGTAGCTTTCGTTTCCGCGAGATGATGAGATTTCTAGAGCCAACATTAGAAACAATTCGTCGCTAGAATTAATATGTCCATAAATGTCAATCGAAATTGAGGCGGCGAATCGTTAATTATCAATTCCGACCGTAAAAGTAAGGTGGATTTTTTTTTTTTTGCCCTTCAGTTTCTATTGTTTTCATTTTATTTTTTGATAATCGCGATACGCGACGTGACATGGCAACGAGCGTATCGTCGGTCGGAAAAGGGACAACGAGCGGGAAAAAAGGAGTGACTTCACGAACAAAATAATAAAGAATAACTCACTTTCGCTCCTCTAGCCTGGTGCTCACGGCGTTATTCCGCAGATTCTGTATGGTAATCTTCTCCACCATGATACAAGCCGGCTTAAGCTGGCATAAACGTATTTACAGCAGAACTCGGAGCTCGCTTAGAATGGCTGGCCCCCAAAAAGTCAGCGAAAACATCCACAGATATCGGGATTTCGAGGGCGATGGGGTAAACAGGGACGGGGAAGACGATTACCGTGGAGGATTTCTCGATTAAGGGGGTTGTCGAACAGTTAGTAGCAGTATCCTCTATCACTTGAGATGAGGTGACGTTGAGCGGGGGAGAGGTGGGTTAGGGTTAAATTCAGGGGGGTTGCAACGGGTCAGCGGTAGAGAGGTTCCTCTGGTGGGAGGAGAAAAAAGGTTGGGTACGGGAATAGGGTGTCGAGTTGGTTAGACAGGATTTGGTTGGTTGGCTGCCTTCTGATGAATGCTGAGAATATACGCAAAGAGGAAAGGTGGGTTGGCTTGGCGAGTTGTTGTATCCCCGATAAGGTCAAGATAGGGGATGGTTAACAGGAGTTAAGGGAGAGGGGGGGGAAAAATGGCTTAGGTGAGAAACAGGTTGAAGGCTTGGAAACCGGGGAAGGGGGAATGAGAACAATCCGATTCTTTGAACTTTTGTCCTTTTTTAGCAAGGGGTTGTTGAAAGGGAAAGGGGCGGAAATGAAAAAACTGGTTGCCGGGGGGAAAAGATTCGAAGCGAAGATCTGAAGGGTAACTTAAATTATGAAGGGACGTTAGTCAGCCTCTCATCCACCAACTACCTGTTCGGGGACTGTGTTACTGCGCTGCACAAGTGCTGCAAACCGTCTCAACCGCATCGAGCTACCGCTAATTTACTCACTTGGCCCCTTTCTAGCCCACCGTTCGACCCAGTCCGTGGATCTCGGTCACAGCCAAGATAGTCAAAACCAATCAGGGACAGGCCACAGGGTAAGTTTATTCCGTGCTCCCTCTTGATGTGTCCCTCTTGAGCCGCGTCTCTTGCAACCTTTTTCCCTGTGTCCGTGCTGATCTCCCATGTGTTGTGACCAACCTTCCTCCAAATCATTTACCCTTATGACCGCACAAAAAATCGAGCCTGCGGTAGTACTGTACTGTACGGTATGATACTGTGACACCGTAACCCCAAACGGAGGTCACAAGCTGCTCACTCAGGCTGAACCCTATGACTGGCAACGAGGCAACGTGTAAACACTCCTCCCTTGCATTGTTAAATTTTCGGTCCAGATCTTGGCACCAAGTGGTCCGCACATTTTGAGAAATATCTTTCCTTCTTCGCATCATGCCATACCGGCATGATTAGTCACGTGATAACATCTTGGCGAAAAAGAAAAAAAATCTCTTCCGCTCGAAGTCTTCAATGGAATAATTTCTTTGACCAGCACCTCTCTCTTCGCTGTCAAAGCAGACATTCATCCACCCCTTCATCCAGAACAATGGCCAAAAGGAAAAGGTCCACTCCTTCTACTGCTGCCCTCAGCAATTCTACGCGAGATTCTATTACCCCTCCTCCTGTTCTAGCACCCCAGCAAGCCGCCGAACCCCCCCACCAACCCCTCAACTTCCAGGTGATCACTGGATCCTACGACAAGGCCCTTCACGGCTTCATCGTGACAATTCCCTCCTCCTCCCCGCCATCCTCCACCTCTTCTACATCTTTAACTCCGAAGGAAAATGACGCAATTTCATTACCCGCAACCTTTACCGATTCCTTCCTCTTCACCGCTCACACAGCACCAATCCGTACCCTAACAATCTCACCTCCCTCCGCAAACGTCTTGCAGAAGCGTATCCTCGCTACCTCCTCAGCCGACGAGCACATAAACCTCTACACCTTATCATCCACTCTTCCCCCGATAAACTTTCGGAAGCTGAAAAAGGCAACTTCAACTCTAACGGCAAGCAATCCCAAGAACAAAAACCTGGGAGTATTATCCCATCATCTCAACACTCCAACAGCTATAATATTCACTCCTAACCGATCAAAAATTATCACCGCTGGGTTGGATGCTCAGATTCATATCCTCCGAACTCGGGATTGGGCACCGTTATCCATGCTTAAATGCCCGAAACCCAAGCCCAAACCGATCAACTACGCAACCGATTACGGAGAAGGATATGGCCCAAGGATCGACACGTTCAATTCTGAGGCAACCTATGGCGGCGGTGCCGGAGGTGTAAATGATATTGCCCTTCACCCATCTCAAAAGATCCTTCTCTCAGTCAGCAAGAGTACACGCCAAGTCCGGATGTGGAACTTGATGACAGGTCGTAAAGCCGGAGTACTGGCCCTAAGCAAAGAGGTTCTTCCCCCAATATTTGGTAGCGAAGCGATGAAAGTAGTCTGGAGCAAAACTGGAGAAGAGTATGCAATCGCCTTCGAACGCGGGGTGGTAGTTTTTGGGATGGACTCCAAGCCGAAAACTCGAATTCGGACAGCACCGATATCCAAGGTCCATCAGATTCGGTACATCAACTTACCCGCCACCATCACGCAGAACAAGAAAGATACAGAGGAGGAAGAGGTATTGACAATTTCTACTGAGGATGGGAGAGTGCTATTCTATTCCACTACCGATCCGGAATCCCTAGATTCTCCGAATCTGATCGGTTTCCTTGGCGGTAGGTCTATTGGTATGCCTGGTAGAGTGAAAGACTTTAGCACGATAGCCATCAAGGATAATTTTTACCTCATCACCGGCGGAACTAACGGCGTGGTGCGAATCTGGGATCTTGGCAAGGACTCGGGAAAGGACATCCACGAGATGAAGAAGGTCCGGATCGACGGTGGAGAAGGAAGGCAGATTGGTTGCTTGGTCGGAATTTATGAGACGGAGCGACGGATCACTTGTCTGGGTGTGATGGAGATGGGCGGCGAGGGCATTGAGGAGGAAGAAGATATTGTAATGAGTGATAGCAGTGGCAGTGGCAGTGGCAGCGAGGACGGTGATGATGAGTAGATTGGTAATCTAGATCTGGGTATCTTATTATATTCTTGTTCATAGCTTATCACTCGGTGTCATGGTAGTTAGGACCTAAGCTAGGACAGGGGAGACTAATAATGCACCTTGCTAGGGAAGAGGGCGGTTTAATTAAATTACGGGAAATAACATGCATGCAACTACGGCAGATTCTCCCCGAGGGGCGATGACCACGAATGGCCAATTTCCCGCCTCCTCAACGTCGGCCGTTGCTTCCACCCAATTGAGACGCTCCCCCGCTATCATACTCCGATGCTTAACTCCGACCCTCCCGACCGTAACCCGGTCAAATCGTAACAGCCGTACAGTCTTCGCTCATGCGGCCTCTCTAACTGCCGTTCTATACACCGCCCCCATCTTAATCACTCTCTCATAGATTCCATCTCTCGCATGGAGGTGAGGAATAAAATCCGAATCACTATATATCACTCGATTACTATTCGGGTTTGAATCGTTCGGTTACATATCCCACGATGCCATACGGCGCGACAACTCACCGCAAACTCACCGGGCGCCGTTACCCGTACCGGTATAGTGTGTATGGAAAAACAATTTAGATCGGGATGAAGATATGAGTAGTGTTCCAACGAGGCGTGCGGGAGAGGGAGCCTAGGTTTCCAAGCGCACGATCAACCACCGGAATCGCTGATGGGGAGACACCGGAAGGCTTTTTGCTCCTACCCATTGAAGCCCAGCTTTAGATCTTTCGAATCTGTCGGGGGGGGGGGGGGGGGGGNNNNGGGTGATGTGAGATCCGTTAGTTACGTGAGGATTTGGTTTATCGGTATGATACTCCCACAACACGAACCCCCACAGCGGAAGGGGCCATTCTCTAGTATAGAATCGTAGCGCCGTGTCGTTGCCTTTAATCCGCAACTTACGCTAGCGTATTAGTCAATTCACGATACCCAACACCGTATCATCCGGGCATGTAAAAGCTCTCTCTGCCCGTCCGGGAGGTCGGACTCGTGACCCTTGTCGGGCGGAATATTCGGGGAGGGGGAAAAAAATCGCACCGAGCAAAAGGCGACTAGGGAGTTGGTGCCTTCCCTCCGAGTCGGTATTTCCCGGACGCTTGGGTGATTGGGGACGGGCACTTGTTGGGTGCCCGGAAACCCGCTATGCTCTTAGCGGCGCGGGTACTGTTGGCACCTCCCCGGAGCGGAGAAACCGTGGGGTGCCACGATAAACACCGCGTCAATTCCGAGCTTGTGCGAGAGTAATGGTGGAATGGGAAAAATAATTGTCGCCATGTCATTCAACGCCCCAGATACGGGGGGATACACGTTCCTGGTCATCATATGGCCCCGGTGATGTGGAGAGGCCGGGGTGCCGCAATTAGTAGCACCGAAACAATATGCAAAATCATGAAATATCACTCATTTATCGGAATCTATGAATATATGGGGCGCGCGCCTTTTTGCATAGTTTGCGGAGGCATTTTAGGGAGGTATTGGGGATGCCGTTCCGCCATGATCTCTTTCATGCCGACCTAGCGTATCGAGAACATCAGGTCTGCTATTTTTTGTAATTAGCCGAAACGGCTTGTTTGTGGGAGCGTTCAACCGGAGTCAATATACAGACATGCTGGGAGGACTTCCCAAAAGTAGAGGGATCATGCACAATCACTCGGAGGCTTTGAGATATCTGTGGTCCGGCTAGACCGGCCGCTTGCGAGCGCTGGGAAGATCCTGTTCTGTTATCCACCAGTATTGAATCGGCTGGTTTACAATCTGCGCTCCTGGGCAAATTCTGGGTCAGTCGTGGGGCTGCCCAACACCTGCCATGCAGTTCACCTACTCTCTCTAGTTTCACACCCCCTAGCATTAGGAATATGGCCCGACGAATAGGGTACATGGCCAGGAGCTTTGGCTTGCCTTCTGTAACCCAAAACAGGCCCCAATCGGCTTCAGCTCCCTCTGGCGGCGGCAGATTCACGCACCGTGTGCGTTTGTTGCTGATTACGCACAATGTACTTCAGACCAGGGGGATTCTCCACATGCAAAATGCTTTGCTCTTCCCTGCCCAAGCAGGCATTGACGCTCGCCACCACAATGTAGGAAATAAGGGAGGTATGGTAAGCGCCCCCGTTCTCTTCTTCCACGCTTCTTCGTCTCTCTTCTAAACGAACGGCAGAGATAGGTGTATAAATAAAACATAGGTATAGCATCCCGATCTTTCCATGGATCAACACACCTATCTCTGTTTCCCCTCGCATGCCCCCATTCCTCTGCACACTCCCACGGTAGCGGGGGAGAGACATATCTGTAGAATCTTCTCCGTAAATTGCTAAAGCTCTGGAGCAATCCACACACTCCTAAGTGATCTACCGGCCCCCCGTAGCTTCCAGAATCAACCATAATCTTTCCATGGTCAATCCACAACCTCAAGAATTTCCTCGTCTTCCGCAAGAACGGCTGCGCCCAATGCGGTGTCGGATCGTGCGGATCGCGCACTGATCTCCTTCCTCCAAGTAATAGTGCTATCGCCAAATGTGTGGAGTCATTAGGGAATGTGCCTTCCCGGCCACCGTTTGCCTTGCACACTGTAAGTCGTATCAGAGTTCCAGTAGAGCCACCTTTGCGTATCACTCGGGTGAACTCGAAGAGCGCCATCCGCCAATCCTGCGAATATCAGGAACGGGCTGCCCAATGGCTAGGTGCGCGATCAAGAAGGACATATTTGGGCACATGATTGTCGACGGCCTCCTACATAGCACTGCTGGAAGTACCCATAGATAAGGTGTCGTTTTTGGGGTCTTCTGGTGAAAGTTATGAAATACAAATGCCATCCACTATCAAACAAGAGCCCATCGAACACAGGGTATACCGCCGCTTCCTGGTTTTGGTGAAAGGGGTGGATGGTCGAATCAAGGATCCTCACGAAAAGTCTGCACAGGTTTCTCAGTGCCCTTCCGGTCCATGAAGATCCCGTGGCTCCCCTGTTGCCTTGGAATCGAACCTGATTCTAAACGAGACACTCATCCCCCGAACTTAAAGAGGCCCTCTGGCTGCTACCACTATATTCGAGATTTATCGAGCATTGCGCTTAGGGTGTGCACGGAAGTCTGTGGAAGTCAGGTATAGTTGGCCGAAATTTGGTGTGTCTAACACCGATGAATAGCCGATTACGCTAAATTTTGGTGAAGGAAAAAAGTTTGTAGAACTCTTGGTGCGGTGACCGGAGCAAATGCTGCTCACTGAGTGGGCGAGAATACCTTACAGCCAACCGGAGAAGCTCTACAGACTTACCCACAACTCCTGGGTACGGGTATGGGCATTTTTTATGAATCGCAGTGTGTAATTGCACCAGATCACGCGGTGCAGCAGGGGCAATGTCAGCGAACCCCCGCCGTTCCCCGTCATCACCCGGACTATCCTTCAAGCCCCTGCGGCCACAAAAAGCATAGGAACGCCCGGCCGTGGGACCCCAGGAGACCCGCAAGCACCCCAGTCCTCGCCCTCGACGGGTTTCCCATGGTAATTCGGGCCCAGTTATCTCGTTGTCCGTGGTGCTAGTAGAGGACTGGTCGTAATAGCGCCGGCCTAGATGTTGTTGCGAGTGCATCAAGTTCTATTCTAATTTTGCGATTCGGGCGACTCGCGATGGGTAATTGCGATGCTGTATCGGAAGCTTGTAGTCCGAGGAGAGTTGTTGCATGACGGGGAAGGGGCAAGCGGAACTGGAGTCATGGGAAGGGCGGTTCACCATCGACTGCAAAACACATTGGAGCTTCAACTCGGTAAGCCACAACAAACCATCGCCCTAGCAACGCTGCAGCGGATGATGTCGGAAGGGCTGCAACGCACAGTGGGAGCCGTATTGCACTATAGGAACCACGATACCGCACTCGAATCGGTATGCTATGAGCTTCAATCGCTTCGTATGCATACCGTAGTCTCCGAACCTATGACGAAACTAGGCGGGTGACGGGACAGGGATTTGGTGGGCAAGGGATAAATAAAAGAAATCGTCAAGGTTAGGGTTGCGAAAATTACGGGTATGGTGCTGTAGTTGATCCTCCTTCGTGACTGGACTAATTTCCGGCTACGAACAACGTTTGTGCACCGCGATACAGGTTCCTCGTTTATCGGGCTGTCTTGCTAGCAGGAGTGTTCTACTATACGGCACTGTGTGCCTCTTTATGGCTCAGGCTTTAGTCATTTTTTTAAGGCAATTGATAATTATACTCTCATAAATCGAGCCAATTCCAAAGATGAGAGCATAGGTGTAGCAGAAACAGTACAAACAGCGCACCGCTAGCCGCCCCGGGTCCCTCCATACTGGTACAGATACCTTACACCAAACTCCAATAAATCGTGACGACCAGGAACCACCTAGCAAACGTCAAACACCGCCGTTGTTGTCTCCAGCTAGTAAACATATTAAATTAACGACGAGCCTCCACCGAATAAGCCACTACACATGTCTAATTATGCGGTTATTAAGATATTTGAAGATTGGCCGAAAAACACTATTACTCACTAATTACCGGGTTAGTTCGCTAGAGTGAGAAGCTCATGTGCTCTGGCTCGATGAGGGATGCGAATCTGGCGGATCGTGGCTAAACTAGTGTGGAGCTAATTTAATATAGAATGAGGGTGAGAGAAGTAAATCCGGACTCACAGCCTACAGGAGAGATTAGCAGATATCTAATGTTGAGAGCAGTTAGTAGGATTGGGGTTATATTACTCACTTTCTACCTTACCCAAATCATTGCGAAGCGGACTATGTGTTAGTGGAAAAAGGAGGAAGGAAGAGCAAGAGATTTGCTTACGAGCTGTAACAAATAGTGAGTGGGTGTTAAATGCTAGTCGAAGGGGAGGGGATAGAGGTAGCATACAAACTAAGGCGCACGGACGGTTCACGGTTAGCTTTCAGAAGAGGTAGGGTGGAGGGTCACGGCGGTTACCTCCTGTCGAAACGCAAACATGAAGTTAGTCTAAAAGCAGTGATATTTACTGAGACCTTTACTGTTGTCGATGACATACAATCTGTAGGGGCAGGTCAGATATGTCGGTAAAGTGGAAACAACGGACGGTTAGGAATAAACGAGCCCACTTACCACCTACAAAGTTCGGCGGACAGGCGGTTAGTGATTGTATCGTCTTAGTGCTGTAGTCGGCCCTGCCCACTTACTTTCTACAACACCCAGTGAGCCAGAGGTCAGAAAATATTCATCCTGAAACTGTGGTCGCTCATGTTCGCTTACCAACTACGGTACGCGGCAGGCTAGGGGTCAGCCACTGTCACGCCCCAGAGCTCTAATTGGCCCTTTCCACTTACGTCCTAAAACACTCAGCGAGCCCGAAGTCAGCATTTGTATTACCCTAGAACCATCGTTGATGTTATCTACTTACCCGCTGCAAGGCACGGCGATCCAGAGGTGAGCAATCCACTCGCCCCGGGTGCAGCTGACCAAATTCAATTACTCCCTACAATACATAGCCGCCCAAAGATTAGCAATTTTCTCGTCCTGGAACTGTGGTTACCCGATTCACTTACTTTCTATAACACCCAACGAGCCGAAGGTCAGCAATTGCCCGACCGAATGTGGTAGTTTGCCCTGCCCACGTACCAACTATATCACCCAGCGAGCTTGAGGTCAGATATAGTCTCCAACAACTGACGTAGTCTTAGTTTGCTTACTTCCTACACCACCCACAGAGCCAGAGGTCAGCGACTGCCTCCTCTCAGAGCCGCAGTCAATCCTGTTCACTTACTCCCTACAACACACCACATACTTGAGTCAGTAAGTGCCGGGGCCAGAACTGTGCATTGTCTGGTTACGCACAAGCTACGGCGCCCCACGGGTCGGCAGTCAGCCGTGACTTGCGTCATTTGCGCTATTCATGCGGTCACCTACCTCCTATACCTCCCTGTAACTCAGCAAAACTTATTCCGTTATCCACAGGTAATGTAGTGACTGGCTTACGTTCTGCGCTCATCAGTCAATCCGGAGTTAGTCGCTACAGTTGCCTAACCTTCACAGTGCAATAAACTTACCCCCTAGAGTTACAACGCCTCTGGTATCAGTGGCCTAACCCTACCGAGGAAACAGGACCAGCAACTTTGACTTGCCTTCTGTAACACAAAACCATGTTCTCAATCAGATCCAGCTTCCTCTGACGGCGGTGAATTAACGTACCATCTACAAAACAAAGCGAATGATGGTTAGTAATGCACCAGTCACTGCGTACGTGGAGGTCTCCTCACATTCGAGATGTTGTACTCCTTCCCACCTATATACGCTTTGGCGCTCCCCCGCAGCAGCACCCTGGTAACATCCTCGTATTTCCGTAGTGCTGCAATGTTTAATGCGGTGCCATAGTTCTCGGATCGAGCATTGATATCTGCTCCATTTTCCAATAGTTGTTCAACTATCCTGTGCTGCCCAAGCCACGATGCTATCATCAGATGTGTAAAATCATTTGGGGGTGGGTGGCACTGGCCAGTATGTGCCCAGTAGACCTCAAGCCACTTCAGGAATGTCTTGGATTTGAGTTCGCAAATTCGTTGAGTAAGGTCGAATAACTCCATCTCCCGATCCGACGAATCTCGTAAGTGGCGTGCCCAATGGCAGGCTGCGTAACTAAGAAAGATATATTTCGGGGCACGGTTATCGGCTGCCCCCCCTGTGTCCGCGCTCGAAAAACCTATGGTTGGGACGTTTTCGAAATTTTCTAGCGAAAGGTATATGGTACAAATACGGGCCAGTATGAAGCTAGAATCCATGGAACTTAGGGTATACTGCCACTGCCCCTGACTAGGAATCTTCCCTTTAATCAGGAACTCCCGCGCAGTTTGATGAACGAGGTAAATCTGGGAATCGATAATCCGCACGAAGAGCCCGCAAAGACTTTTCACAGTCCTCTCGAACCCACAGTAAAGATCCTGGGGGTCCTGGGGTATTTCGTAATCCTGTGCGAGTCTAAACGCGACATTCATTTCTTGGATGGTAAGTGGCCTTGCAGCTCCCACCACTATGTGCAGAATTTTTCGGGCTTTGTCCGGGTCCGTGCTTTTATCAAGCATTTTGGTGTAAAACCCTGCCAGATTGCGCGGTGCAGTGGAGACAATTCTAGTAAAAGCTTCCTGCGAAGAGTCGTCACTATCCTTCAAAATTGCAATCACAAGAGAAACCCAAAGGAATGTCCGGTCAGCGGAGTTCTGGAGGAGGTTCCGCAAATATCCCAGGTTTTTTGGTTTCCAGAGTGACTCGAGCTCCTTTATCCCATCATCTATAACACGGGTAACATCATTAGTAATAGCGCCAACTTCGTCCTCCCCTCTTAGCCGCATCGTCGCTTCCTGCGAGTCAAGCTCTTTCTCGATTTTGTGGTACGGGCGACTCGTAACTAGGAATTTCAGAGGCGCATCGGGAGTTTGTGATTCAGGGAGTCTGTTTACGAGACGGATAAGCTGAGATCGAGTCTGGTCTTCGCACTCGTCCAAGGCGTCGACCACACAAATTACATCCCCGCACCGCTCCTTGGCCACCGCTTTGACCAGAATCTCCCACAACGTATCCACGTCCTCCGTGAATCCCTCGCCACTAGCGGTAAGCGCTTCTGCGGCAAATATGCAGAGCGAGTCTCTCTTCTCAAAAAGTTGATGCAGTACGGCGCAAAGAGCAGAGGTTGCTTTCCTCTGCTCAGGGTTGTCATCATTAAAAAAGAAATAGCATACAATGGTGTTCTTTCGGCCTTCCAGATGGTTGACGAGGAATGAAGCGATGACTGATTTTCCGCAACCCGGGTCAGCAGATAGCCAGAGGAGACCCGATGATTTCTTCTCCAGCCATTCCTTATACGTTCGATGTTCGGTAACCCAAGTGCAAGTTCCGCTGACTGGCGCGGGAACCCGGTTTCGATGCGACCGGTATTTAGGCCCGGACTTGTATAGGAGTTGCAAAACTCGGGTATGGTCCTCGCGCCGGTCCACGCCGTTCCGGTTGAAATAAGTATTGAGGGTAGTGTTATAGGAGTTAATGTGGTTATGGGAACCGTTGTTCCCGCTATGATCCCCTTGAATATTCTGAGGAACACTGGAGTTGACATCAATGATCAGCAGCGTCAACTCAGCGTTAACCCATTCTAGCGACATCCCAAGAGCATACCGTAGCGGTGAGGAGTCCTTGGAGAATTTGAATGGGAATTTTCGTACTGAAATGCACATCTCATGGATCGATTCTTGAACTACGGGGAGTTGAATTCTAGGGAATTGGATGCGTCGTTTGGTAAGTTACTTGTGGGGTTGGTTTGTAACTAGGTATGTAGATAGGAGGGTGGAAGAGACAGAATGGTTGGGGAACCTGGGAACTACTGTACTATACAAGTGCCATAATCCGCCCTCTTGCGAGAACGCAAAAATAGTCCGCGTAGAGCTTCGCAGCCCTGCTACCCCGCACCACTAAATTTATTCGAGTAGATCATTGATGTGGGATCAGCACCTGCCCGTCAACTCCTCGTATGTGCAACTTTTCATTTGATTGGTGGGTAATGTTGCTTTATATGGTGAGAAGGTTCAAAAAGCCAAACTCCAGCATGTGAGGACTAAACCCTCCAGATTTGGCGCTTTGGCGAAATTGTGGGTCTCACTTCAGCCGCTCGGCAGCTCATGAAATACCGAGTCTGGATTCTCCCAGCGAGTAAGGTGAGCCAAGAGATAACGCATACTCGAGTGCAGGTGAGCAGAACCTAGGGTCGCGAAAAGCAGCGCAGAAAGGTAATCGTACAGTGCAGAAGTGGTAGGCGGTAGGGTCCACCGCTCCCGGTTGCTGGCAACTCGCAACCAGTGAGGAGGAGGAGAACTTCTGCTTGATCGGTTTAGCTGTGGCACCTCCGGATATAGAAGCGTTTCTCGGGTAATGCCCCGCAGTCGTATCACAACATCCACATGAGCCCACCAAGGAGGGTAGTCTCCGGCCCCCAGACCTTTCGGTTTCTTACAACCTTCCTCGCCCGGCTGAGAATTCTCGTTCCTAGTATCAAGAAACCGTATTAGATTTCTACCTCAACAAAACTTTTTAATTTTCTCGCGCTTCAATAATCGGTGCGTAAGATGAGCAACCAAGTATCAGGCATTCCTTTGAAGGACCTCTCTGCACCCCAACAGTATGCTCTGGGATTGTCGTTTGTGTACACCGGCCCGCCAAATCACTGACATCTGTAGATATACTTCTCGCTTCCCGGCCCACAACAATATTCAAGGCGATTATAGCGCTAACATCGGGACCCCCCGGCTCGCCAACAATCGTTATTACAACCACGACCCTACAAACTCGTCCCCGAGCCGTCGTGAAATTTTGCAATGCCTATACACGTCTAGATACGAGTCGCATCGAAATCGTGTTCCTGAGCCGGCCGATGGAACGTGCATTTGGGTTACCGAACATCCGAAGTATAAGGATTGGTTGGGAAAAGGGGCATCTGGTACCCTCTGGCTATCGGCGGACCCAGGTTGCGGGAAATCCGTTATCGCTTCGTTCCTGACAAGCCATCTGAAAATGCGAACGGATGCCATCGTTTGTTATTTCTTTTTTAAGGATGACAATAACGAACAGGGAAGCGCAAAATTTGCTCTTTGCGCTATACTGCATCAGCTTTTTTCGCAGAGAAATTTCCTATGCAGATATGCCGAGGAAGAGTTTAGGGCCAAAGGCAAGGGGTTTACAGAGGAGGTGGATGCATTGTGGAAAATTTTGGTTAAGGCAGTGGCTGAGGGGGGGTGCGGCGATGTAATTTGTGTGATGGATGCTCTGGACGAGTGCGAGGATGTGACTCTCTCACAGCTTATCCGCCACATCACCCGTCTCTCTGCATCACAAACCCGCGATATGCCTTTGAAATTCCTAGTTACGAGTCGCCCGAACCACAGAATCAGAGAATTCCGCTCACTCGAGAGGACGATCCGCCTGAAAGGGGAGGACGAGGTCAACGCTATTACGGCTGACGTTACTCGTGTCATAAAGGATGGCATTCGCAACCTAGAGTCGTACTGGGGTAACCCTGGTGGACTGGAGTATTTACAAGATCTCCTTGAATCATCTGCCGACCGGACATTCCTTTGGATTTCTCTTGTTTTGGAACTTTTGAGGGATAGTGAGGACGACTCACGGGAGGAGTTTACCAACATTGTCTCCACTGCTCCGCGCGATCTAGCGGAATTATACACCAAGATTCTGGATAAAAGTGCACGCCCTGACCAGGCTCGACGGATCCTGCATATAATGGTAGCCGCTGCAAGGCCTCTCACACTTCGGGAAATGAATGTCGCGTTCAGGATCAACAAGGATCACAAGAAAGCCGAGGATATTGGGGATCTTCCCAGTGGGTTTCACAAGATAGTGAAAAGTTTGTGCGGGCTTTTCGTGCGAGTTATTGATTCAAAGATATATCTCGTTCACCGGACCGCGAGGGAGTTCCTCATAAAGGGGACTTTACCAGGTCTGGGAAATTGGCAGTACACCTTAGGTTGCGAGGATTCTCACTATGTATTGGCTCGCATATGTATCTCCTATCTTTCGCTCTCGGAGTTCGAAAGCGATC
This sequence comes from Tuber umbilicatum, assembly GCA_003313605.1. Taxonomy (NCBI): domain Eukaryota; kingdom Fungi; phylum Ascomycota; class Pezizomycetes; order Pezizales; family Tuberaceae; genus Tuber; species Tuber umbilicatum. The sequence goes on along the minus strand of QLOI01004207.1, from coordinate 19,279 downwards.
CATTGGTGATAGATCTGGATCACCCAGGAAGCCTGGGGGAACTAACTCAATATAAGGAGAAGTATGCGCTTTTAGATTACGCAGCCAGCTATTGGGCAGACCACTTCCGAGATTCGCAGACACAACAGAAGGAGTTATTCGAGCTTACACGGCTGATTTGCGGGGGCGGATCTAACAGATTTCGGACGTGGCTTGGGGTGTACTGGTCAACCCGCGACCAGCATTATCCATTCCCCATTGATTTTACGAATTTGATGATTGCATCGTGGTTCGGGCAGCTAATAATAGTGGAGCGGCTGTTAGAGGAAGGAGGAGATATAAATGCTCGATCCGAACGATATGGCACCGCGCTGAACATAGCAGCTATGCGGGAAGACGAAGATATGACCAAAATGTTGTTAGCTGGGAACGTTAAAGCCTATATATGTGGGAAGGAGTATAACATTTTGCAGGTGGGTAGGGCTCTTGGTTTGGTAGTCGTTGCCGACAACAAACTAACGTTATTTATTTAGACGGTATATCAGTTCAAAGTCACTAGAGGGAGCTAGGGCTAATCCTGAGCTCGTGTTAATTTGTAGAAAGTAAGTGGAGTCTCTGATCGTGTAAACTTTACACCGGCATATTCTGATGTCAGAGGTTTGGAAACTATAGAGAGTAAGTGAAGGGTGCTTGGGATGTTGGGTAACCGTCGTGACTAACTCTAGATTGGCCCGGAGCATAGAGTGTAAGTTAGCATTTCGGATGCTAGTGGATAAGAATCGGGTTGACTGACTTGCGGGGGGGTACAGGAGGTAGGGCGCTCGGGAAAGTACTTAGGTGATAAAAGCGATAGCTAATTGCGTGGATGTGGGGGTGCTATAGCTTGTACGTAATAAGACCATGCGGATTTTTGGGAAGGGGGAATAACTAACCCTAGCTTGTGGAGTGTTGAAGGATGTAAGTGGATAAGATCTGCAACGGTCGTGAGAAGAGAAAATCGCTGATACCTGGCTCGCTGAGCATCGTAGGTGGTCGGTGAACAGAAACACCCACGATTCTGGTATGAGATAGTTGTTGACCTCTGGTTCTCTAACTTTTATAGCAAGTAAGTGAGGAGGCTCAACAACGGTTCTTGTAAGAAATTGCTGACCTCAGGCTTCTGACTGTTGTAGGAAGTGAGTGAATAGGCATATGGCACGAGACAACCGCTGACATCTAGCTCCCCGACCGTGGTAGGATGTATGTGAACATGATCCGCCCCTGTTCAGACACAAGAAAACCTCTGACCTCTGGCTTGCTGTAGGATGTAAGTGAACGTGATCCGCCCCTGTTCCGACACAAGAAAACCTCTGACCTCTGGCTTGCTGTAGGATGTAAGTGAATATGACCAGCCCCAGTTCCTGGACAAGAAAAACTCTGACCTCTGGTGCCCTGAGTGTTGTAGTGGGTGAGTGAACATGATTAACCCCGGTTCCGGGACAAGGAAACCTCTGACCTCGGGCTTTCTTTAGGTTGTAAGTGAACATGATTAGTCCCGGTTTTACGACATGATATCTTCTAACCTTGCGCGCTTCGAGTATTGTAGCTGGTAATTGAGCATATACCACTGTTCTAGCGTTAGAATATTGCTAACTTCTGCCCCGCCGAGTTTCTCAGAAGGTAAGCGGGCGGTGTCAACTGCGGCTGCGTCACGAGCCATATACTGATCGGCTTGTGGTCTTCTCAAGGCGGTGAGTAGTCTTCCATGTTCGTCGTTGTTTTTCCCAAGCTCATATTTCTGTATCGCTGTTATAGTGTGTATGAAGCCGACAACTCTTATATCCTCCTCAACCCTGCTAATTTCAGACTAATCTCCTACTCCTGTTTCCCGTAGGAGGTGAGCATTGCGGATCCCTATATTGTGCCTTCCCACAAGTCTAACCAATGGCCACTTTCCCGCCTTAGTTTGTATACACAACCCCATCTCCTCCCTCCTGAGGCGTAGCTAATACTTACCCGGCATTATTTTTCAGCTTGTTAGTAAATCTCTACTTCCGTCTTCCTACTTCTCCCATTAACACGCCGGCTGACTCACACTCATTTTGGCAACATAGGAAGTGAGTTATCTGGTTTCATTGATACTAGCCGTGTTAGTATAAGATATCTATTAACCATTCCCATAGCGTGTGAGTCTTTCCAGTTTATAATGCTTACCCTCCCTGCGTCTTATTATTGATGCGGGATAGTTTTGCATCCCGGATACGCCAAACTCCCACGTGCCAGACATGCGCCAGCGTGCCCCCCCCCGCGCTAGGCGTGCGCCGGCGCACCCCTCCCCGGTAGACATGCGCCGGCGCACCCTCCACTCAGCAGACACGCGCCGGCGCTCCCTCCACTCGGCGGACATACGCCGGCACTCCCTCCACTCGGCGGACATGCGCCGGCGCTCCCTCCGCTCGACAGACATGCAGCGCATACCCCCCCTGCCAGACATGCGTCAGCGCTCCCTACCAGACATGCGCCGTCGCGCCCAGCCCGCGCCAGACATGCGCCCACCGGGCTCGGGCGCGCTAGACCCCGAAACACAAGGCGGGGAAGCCACAGACTGCTGCGGTTGCTGCTGCACTTAAATGGCGAGCAAGGTGAGTGAACGTTATGTCCTTTTTCTTCTAATAACCTCTCAAATCTCTTACTCACTTCGCAATATATTAGAAGTGGGTTGGTTGTTGAAGGTTCGTCGTTCATTCGATGTTTTACTGGAAGCGGGCAGTGGTTCCTTTATATATACTCTATAATACCTCTGCCCTAAGGGTTCATTTCCAGTGGGGTATGATAGCTGTATCAGGATGCAGGAATTTGTGGGGTCGACTACAAGTAGTTAGTGTTTCTGTTTTCGAATATTTGGTATTGTTGATATTTAACTACTTCGCACCAACTTAACTCTCTAGAGCCACAATATAGTGATCGATGCTTGACCTGTAGAGCATACCCGAGTACCGGGGGTTGTGGGTAAGTCTGTCGAACCCGTTAATCCTCCCCTTATTGGCTCCAGGCCTTCTTGATCCCTTCTCGACCACCTAGAGATTAGTATTTACTCTCGCCGCTACGCAAAGGGTTCAACAGACTTTCCTCCATCAACAAGTTGCGAGGAAATTCACTAATTATGGGCTCTGTAACTGGCATCCCTCTAGTAACCTCGGCCAATGAGAACAAATTTTGACGGACTTTTTGTTGTTGTTCTATCAAGCTCTTATTCTCTCTAGGCTTTCTATGCTATTCTAAACCGCCACCCCTCCTCATCCACAAAGATCAAAAACAATTCACGACATCATACATTTTCCCTTCCGCTTAGCCTTGTTTCTCAGCCATACCCCCTCCTCCTCTCCACTCCTAATTCTCTCTTCAACGCTATCAACACCTCCACCTCCCCCTTCCCTATTCCAACCCCTGCACCCTTCAACTATACTTCCGCCATCTCCACACCCCCCCACTCCTCTCATCTATGATACCACCATCGCTACCCTCCACATCACCACTCCCACTCCCACCCCCACTCCCTTCCCCTTGCCTCTCCCCGCCTTCCCAGTGTTGAAAATGCAGGTCGGCATACTCAGGTTATAGCTCCTTCGGTTTTATGAAAGCGAAGATGTTCAGAAAGGCTTTTCCCTTGATGGTCTGAGGAGAGTATGGATAGTCAGAGGAAAGCGCCAAGGCTACTGGAATGACCGCAGAACACGGATATAGGAATTGTGGCCAAAGATGGAGGAAAGTGGAGGCCACTGTGAAGTATTTCTTTTGTCCGGGGATCATGCTCAATGTTTCCTTGTTTTTTAATCAATGGAAGGTTGGCAAGTATGGTGGAGGGAAGCGGACGTCAGAGGTGATCAATGAAAAGATCAGAACGATGCTATGTTTCCCATATATACCCCCGTCACTACCACCAATTTAGTGAGAGAGTAGGACAGACCTGAGTTGCTCGCTATGCTCCTTTACTGCTTTGCCTTCGATTGGTGCCGTATTTTATTCCGTCGAGGACCCAGAACCCTCTACCTCTACAATAGCCCCCCTTGTCCAATGGCAGATTAACCACCTACCAAATAAGCAGCACCGAGACCACGTCTCCGCCCTAAAACACTGACCCAAGTTAGCTCGGATATATCCCCCCGAGGCCCGTCACAGAACTTCTTGGGGAATGGATTCGGAAAAAAAAAAAGGTGAGTACCGTTTTAGCGGAAGCCTTTATTTGGCGAAAGCGAGAGATCGTTTTTTATCGCGACTTTCTTGGCTTCTGTCGGATTGGAGTTGAGCGGGGTTAATATTATCCGTCGGTGGATTTCTTGTTTTGTGGGCGGTTGTGGAGTAGTAAGTACTGTACAGGGATTGTGGTCGGAGTGATACCTCGAGGAGGCAATCGGGGTTCCGGGATATGGCCGGATGGCGCTGTGAATTGGTTTCTGCGGAGGGGTGTGAGATGGTAATGGGGATCTGACTGGGCTGGTGTTTGAGGTTATCCGGGACACTCGCGGAGTATTTCCGAACTTTACACATTATGCATGCCTGCGCGAAGTCCTCTGCACGAGTGCTAGAAAAACTGAGGGATATCTCATCGCTCTATTTCACAAACTGGTTGTGCTCGTACGATCCGAGGCGACGGCAATACCTCCCACCCATTTCTTATCCGAGTGATATCCCATGTCCTCTACCTCCTCGTACAGAAGTTGGCATGCCATACTCAAATTTAAACACAGAAACGACCCAATACCAACTACACAACCTACAAGTAATCTGCAACAATCTACAGCACGGTGATACTAATAATCTTTACATCATCCTCCGGTTTTTCCTTGAATGTGCGCACGTTCTCAATCTTATGCACGACGTCTAGCCCCTGCGTGGCTCTTCCGAAGACAGTGTGGCGGTTGTCAAGCCAGGGTGTTTTCTCCGTAGTAATGAAGAATTGTGACCCGTTTGTGTCTGTGGACTGTTAGCCGAAACGATATCCTGGGGAAGGAAGTGAGGAGCATACTTGGGCCAGCATTAGCCATTGACAACGTATACGGCTTATCATGCTTAAGCGTGGAAAACTCATCCTCAAACTCCCCACCCCAGATCGACTCTCCTCCGGTACCGTCACCAAGCGGGTCACCACCCTGTATCATAAACTTCTTGATGACACGATGGAATATGGTCCCGTTGTAATACTGATTCCTGGCATGCGTGACAAAGTTCTCCACGGTTTTTGGCGCGGCCTCCGGGAATAGTCGTACATGGATGTCGCCGAGAGAGGTGTGTATTATTGCCGCTTGGCCACTTTCCTGCTTTGCCATTGCAGCGGTAGGGCCGGCGCTGGCCTGGCTCGCCTGGACCGGCTTCTCATTCAGGATATCACGCTCGGACTTTGAAGCACTAGGGTCGTTGGTGAAGATGTAGAAGCGAGGTTTTTGATAGGCCGTGCAGACGATCATAGGGTCTCGTTCGGTGGATTCGCTGAGGAGGGGGTTTGCAGATGCGGCCATTTCTACGGTCATTAGGGTTTTCTTCTTCGGGGCGCCCTGATAGATTGCTAAGTGCATTGGGCGAATCCCTTCTTCGGCTGAGAGGAGACGAGGTAAGGTGTTTGCAGTGGTGTTTAGGATTTTGATACCCGCAAGGGATCCGTAGATTATAAAGTAGCCAGATTCGTCAAATATTATGTTTTGCTTTGTGAGGGAGGACAGCGAGGTCAGGTCTGTTTCTATAGCTATGCGGCGGCCAAATTCTAGATCCGGGAGCTTTCTTTCTGCGGAGGCTGCTTGCTGGATCGTGGTCAGGGTGCTGATGGACTCGTCATATGATCTGTAGAGCTTTGCCGAGGAGAAATCGAAGATGCGGACTTGACGGTCTGGATATGAAAACGTAGCGAATTGTTCACAAGTTGGAGAGATCGTTAGTGAGGAAGGTACTGATTTTGCCCTCTTGAAGTCCAGGAGGTTGGTATCGGATTTATACGCAAAAACTGAGGATGGCTTTTCGAATTCACGTTCGGAATGCGGGCTCCAGTATTCTATCATTCCGCCTTCGTCACATGACACTACTGTATCGTACTTGTCATTGAAAGACATCAAGTGAACGATAGCTCTATGGAGTTTCGGTAATGTTGCAAGAACTTTCATGCTCTCCGGTCGGCCGTCGTAGATATTAATCGCTGTAGTCTCAGTGTCTGAAATTGCTAGCAATGGCAGGGAAGATCCACGTTTGTGGATCCAACAGATGGCTCGTGGAGTATTTGGCAGTGTAAGAGTCGTCAAAAGATCTGAACTCTTATTATCAGCACTGACCCTTTAACCCCATCAAAGATAGAACAAACCGAAAGTATCCACGTCAAAAACCGCAACCCTATTGTCAGCCCCGGCCGTAGCAAAACACCGTCCATCGCTACTAACATTGACGCTCACAATCTCTGCTGTGTGTGCGCGAAACATCTTCACGAACTCAATCCCTACAGCCACTTTCTTCCAAAACTTTACAACACCATCCGCGCTTGTTGTAATCAGAAAATCCGTAAACGGTGTCATTGTCACGAAGCTAAGGTTATCCCGGTGCATCAACGACTTGGAGTATCGCGAGGAGGATGGCATTGCCGACAGGTAGAGCTTCTCATGAGGGAGGGCTCGTCGCTTCTTTTTTTTTGACCCACCGGCTGGGGGCAAAGCGGGCCCTATGTCTTCGTCCGAGGAAGTATCTGGGGCGAGGTCAGTTACCGAAACTTATTCTCGGGGGTAAGGGGAAATCACCTTCAGCATCCTTTGGAGTCGCGGCGGGTATGGGTCGCGACGGAGGCGCATCACTGATAGCTCTCTTTCGCTTACTCAAACTGGAGGAGCCCTCCCCAGCGGAATCTCTGTCGGACATTATTTGTTGTTGTTGAAGCTGCGGTGCTGGTGATAATAAATTTTGTGTTTGGAGGATTTGACGAACGGGAGAAAAGTCAAGGTGTTGTTGCTCTTGTGTCTCGTTTGGGTCTTGCTAGAATAGCTAATTCAGCCGCACATAAGACTTTTTAAGCCTCAACCTAAATCGAGCGAAGCCAAGGCCCACAAATCATCTGAACCTCTAACACTCCACCTCCGAAATCCTCAACAACCACAATGGCAAGTTCTTTGAAACTACAGCCCATCCTCCAGATAAACATCGCTAATCATACATCTAGGCACAAATAAAACCCACAAAGCGCATATCGCTGCGTAATAAAGCTTCCACCTCCCGTCCCCTCCCTTCCGCTCGCCCCGTCGCCACGATCCCGCTCCAAGTCAAAAAGAAAACCAGGCAGAGCATTAAACACTCACTATTTGTCAACAAAATCGAAAAGTCCTCCGCTCCATCTGCCCGGTCTCGCCGACGAAAGGCAAAAGCTGCGCAAAACTCCCTCATCACTGGGCTCGAGTCTCTCGCTGATGCGCTTCCGTCCGGGACACTCGATGAGTCGATAAATTTTACACCGGCCAGCAGCAAAGCTGCGGGTAGAGGCGATGAAGGAGGGATTGGGAGGAGGAGTATAAAGTCCCGACCTGGCGCTATGAAAAGGAAGGAGGGAGTTGTAAAGAGTGAGTGCGAGCGGTTTGGGAAGAATCTTGCTATTATGCAGACTGGAGCAATCGCTGGGGCTGCGGGAGGAGGGGGAACATGGGCCGCCTTGAGAGGGTTTATTGAAGGGACCATGGAGAAGAAGGAGGAGTTTGCTAAGGCAGATTGAGATGGAAACTTGAGAAATAAAGCCATTGGTTAACTGTAAAATTGTTTTTTTTTTGGTACCAAAAGTTTGAGAGAATAAATTGTATATTCTTTGTTTGGATTTTACGAATAATGAAGGCATATCAGAAATGCTGCGGTAGGCTCTGCCACTGTAGGAAGTCTCCTCCAGAGCGCAGTGGCCAGTATCCGAAAAAAACAAAAAAAAAACATACAAATATTCTAGTTAAACTCCGCGAGTGTACTCAGATAGCCCACGCAGAGCAGTATCCTATATGGAAGCTCCCCGGGGCAGTATTAAACGCCATCGGGGTATTCAAAACCAGATTGGGGAGGGCTCTCTACATATCAAGCGCACATTCCGGTCATTCCGAGGTGCCATGAGTATCATAAAACGGCGGGTTAATCAGGGAGCCAGGTTACCCAATCCAAGTACAACTGTCAAAAAGGCTTTGTATCGTGGGTCTTGCCTTTGTTTGGAAATGCCCTCACAACTCAGTAGAGAGAAGGCTGAAGGGCAAAAACAACGACCGAAGACGGACTCGAACCGTCAACCTCAACCTTAGGAGGGCTGCGCGCTACCATTGCGCCATACGGCCAGTCCTTTGTTCAGGAGGGCAAATATATTTTGAAAAATTTCCGCCAATTCAGACAATGGTTTTTGCTACGTATCGCCCAAGAAATGTTTCCGTATGCTCTCGGTAACTTGGTAAGTTAGTTTGCGAGTGCTACATCAATGAGAGCTTGCGAAATATTGATCTTTAAGAAAGAGTCCGCTGAGGTTTAGCTAGCGTGTCCGCCAAAGTCTGGGGATTACCGATAAACCCAGGGTCGTGCAAGAATCAATAGTGGTATGCACACCCCCCAGTCTCAAAGATGTCGGTGCATGCCTATCTCTAAGTGCGAAATTTAACTTAGTTCGAATCTCTAAAGTACGTTTGAAAGGCAAAGGAATGACGAAATCTTGGATGCTCCACTGTCCCTCGCATCCTAGGGTAAATGAATTCGCGAATGGAAAATACAGTGGGCTAAGCGCGTAATACAGGAATAGCAAAGACTGTTGAGATACTTATAGCCTATTATTATTCCCTTTTGGTAATTTACATTGCGCTGGCGGTGAGGAAGGACTAGGATAAAGAAAATGTAAAAATGAAGCTCGTACCGGTATGAGCATTAAAGCTGCCAGATGGAATTTACTCCTATTTCTCCTTTCTGCTAATTTTACTTATTCTAATATTCTTCTGGAAGGGGTTGGGGAAGGGGCTGTGTGCAGAATACTCAGGTCAACTAAAGATGTACTTGGTTCAGTTATTATATTCCATATTCTGCTGTATATTCGGGATTAGGGGATAATCCATCCAGATACGACAGGTAGCTGCCTCTTAGCAGGTTGTCAGATTCTCTCGAATGGTTGGTGGAACTTAGGACAGCAGGAGCACCACTTCTTCGCAGCTGTGAGTGATTATTGATGAGCAAATCACAGGTAATATTCTGGTTCGTTTGGGGGACAGGGTTGGAATCCTTGGTATTTTGCCCGGGTTTGACAGATCCAGGGGCAGTAAGGACGATCCTATATGGTGCACGATTTTTCCTAGGAGCTATGATACCCCTCCCCCCTCCGTCGGCGTTAGGTTACACGGGGTTCACAAAATCTAGTCTAATGGGGTAACTTCAGCACTGCATCGCACCAAGCTCCGGTAGATATCGTTGTCGCACCCCATAAACTGAAAATTGCATAATTAAAGGGAAAAGATCCAGACACCACAAGCACCAATGCCACTAGAGTTAGTTATCATTTTACCCCCAGGGGGTTCTCTAAAAGCGCTCAGCCAGTACCGTCGCACCACACACCCAAACCAGAACCACCCTCCAATCAACCTCCCACCCCCCAGCGCCACTCTCTCCTCCACCATTGCTATCCTCTCCTCCAGCATCCACACTCCCTTCTTGCTCCCGGACGTTCTGCGCAAACGCCCCTTGCACGTTCCCCGGCGGCCAGTATTCACAAGTGACATACCAACTATCCTGCCCGCCAACGAGTAAATCCTCGCACTCAACAGCAGCACACCCAACAGACCTTGTTGCGTTCCAAACCACCTGTGTGAAGTGTCCCGTATCCTCCGAAAACTGTGCTCGTGAGAAGTTATAGATCTTGCGTTCGTTACCCCAAGAGTCCACTGCAGCTGTGGCGTTAGTGTAGCCCGCCGCTAGGTTTTCGCCGTATGCTGCGCCCTAGTAGTTGTTAATATTGTGGCCAAGGTAGAAGGAGGGAGGATGACTGGGGTGGGGGGCTCACGGAGTGCTTGAAGACGCATTTTTCTGTCCAGTTTCTCGCAAAGTCTTCTAAAGAAATATTCTAGGCGAGTGGTACGGAGCCGTGTTCTGCCCGCCAGCGATTGTGCGCACTTAATACATCGCGCTCGAAACGGGAGGTGTCGGTGTATGATTCCGTGTCCACTTGCACTTGTGCGAGGGCTGCTGTCGTGGCGAATACTGCCGGGAAGAATATTGATATGCGCATTTTCGTATGATACTGTGAAATCCTGACTGGAGGGTGAAGGAGGGGAGAAGGGAAAGTAGTATTTGTCTATCTCAAGAGCCTGTAACCTTCAGATCAAACTCGTGAAAGGCCTGTTTTATTTTATAAGCACAGTATACCTGTCCAAATCCAACCCCGCACGTATTATCGGGAATCCGGGCTCACTATTATTGACTAGCCCATGTGACGACGTGTCTTGGCTGACGCGCGTTTATTTATCAGCGGTGGCTAATAACACCGGACCAAGTGCGATGTTCTTGGAGTTGCCACCTCTAGTGAGGCTTGGCGCATTTTGATTTTTCACGGTTCTCAGAGGAGTTGAAACCTCACCTTTTTTCAGTGTTTTTCACCCTTTTTCCAGAGTAGGGAATTTTCGACTGCAGAGCACATGACCCAATTTACTAGTGTTGGAGTTTCTTCGGTGATCAGGTTGCAACTATTCGCCAAGCGGGGTGACGCGGCAACTACATAGTCTACCAAATCCTTCCCCATCCTAGTTACTATGTGGAGCGGGGATCTTTCGGGGATACTGCAAGTCCTTCCCAAGCTACTTTCATGGCAATGCTCCTCTCGGGGTTATTGTAACGAGCGATGGATTACAAAGAAGAGGAAGCCTCCGAACACTCGCATTGCACGGTAAAAAAATCTCTTGAAACCCGCAATCAGACTATCGAGAATCACCGCACCAACCCTAGATAAGTTTAGTTTTGAAGGTTGAGAGGGTTGCGAAAACGGGTAATGAGATCCGACACGCCTTTTTGGTTGACCTAGTATCTTTTCAGGAAAGCGCTAATCTTTCTCAAGCACTCTTGGCTCTGGATCCGGAGGTTATATGGGAGATAGCGGGTTTCAAAAGCTTTCACCGTGCGTTGTGTTCACTTCGTAAGTTTTGGCTCGGGGAGCTCCTGTGCAATGCACAAAAGTGCAATTATTGGAGGGGGTTCCGGCTTGGTTTTGCGCTTTGGGATGAGAGGCATTCAGCCTCGGGGTCGAAAAACTGTGTTTTTCGAGTGCCAAGTCTTGAGGTGGATCTGCCTGATTTGTCTTCACAGAAGGTGTTGTAGGGTACAATACACCAAAGTCCTTCGACTTGAAAAACTTGTGTAACATCTTTCGATACGGGGCTGAGTGGATCTATGGATAGGATTGGTAACTATTTGTCTAGAGATGCGGACTCTTTATCGCAGCTCTATAGGGGCAAGTGGAGTACCAGTACTCGGCGGCCGGTGTCGGCAATGGGGGGGGGGAACTCGTTGCATAGACGGTCACTCGGTCTTGGCTCATGTCTCTGGCTTGTTGTTTGGTCTGCGTGGTGATACTGCTGGATTGCCCTGCTGGTTTTAGAAGTGTGTGCAGCAGTTGTCATGAGTATGCTGATTTTTAGCTCATCTCAATACGTGCCTAGAATCTAGTAGCTGCCCATGGATATGCATGTTACCTCTGAGAATAACTATTGGTATACTAGTACAGTACTAGTATCATCAATTGCAGCTAATTTTCTTTTTTTGACACTAGCCTCGTAAGATGCAGTTCCTCACTAAATCAGTTCCGCAAAGTTCGGGTGGGTGAATAGAACCGCTCTGGGGTACGTGCCTAGATGACTACCCAGAAACCCCCTTTTCTTCGGCTACTGGGAACCCCCATAAACAAGTGTTTCAGAACAGTTCCACATACTCCGAGGCATTGCTGCCAAGGTCTTCTCGTGGTGGGGAACGAAACATCGGCTTCCCTCTTAATCTATTTCACATTCCGAGAGTATATTCCCGCTCATCGTAATATATTCAATAGACACTCGAGAATCGCGGAAACATGCTTTATGTACCTTGACTTTCCACGTGTTGAGGATATTTCGCCCACACTCGATGCTTCGCCTCAGAGAACTTCAGTTCTGCGACAACCCACCTCCGTATCGTGGAACGCATTTCCCGAAGGGAATACTCAAGTCAAGCAAGATAGCTTGCGCCTAAGGCTTTTGGTGGGTACGAGGTTTGTTAAACCTAACCAATCCGACAAATACGGCCGAACGCCGCTCTCGCAAGCTGCCGGAAAATGTGAACGAATGAGTGGTGGAGCTGCTGCCTGGAGGGGGAGATGTCCGCTATGACGACCAGGGCAAGCTCGGTGGGGCCACGCTCTCATAAGCTGCCGGAAATTGGCATGAGGGATTAGTGAAGCTACTGTTAGGGCGCAAATATGTCAACGGCTGGACTGCCCGCTCCCATGCTGCTTGCTAGAGACATGGGGGAGCAGTGAAGCTACTCCTTGGACAGAAGTATGTTAACCCTACACGCCAGACAGAATAGACAACCCCCCCCCCCTTTTTTTTGACTACTCCTGGGGGCGAGGTCTACCATAGGCTCATACCCGGTATAAGGACAGGGTTACCCCAAATCGGCCTCAGCGGCAGAGGGTTAAGTGCTATTTCGAGATGTCGAACAGGGATATGTACCGCTTTACCGAAAGATACATTGACCGGCCTGGTATTGCAACCGTTAGCTCCTCCTCAGAATCTTATGATCTTTCTCTTGAGGGCACCGCTAACCTTCCTCCTAGTTTGAATTGGCGAAGGCCGGTGAGGTGACGAGAAAAGGAACGCGAAATCGACGAGTTGATCACGAAACTTAAGTTTCGAGATCAATATTTGTTGGGGTTTCTTGATGGGAATTCCTTGGTGGTTTATAGGCCGGTCACAAATGCGGTACTTAATAGAAATAGATATTTCGTTTTCTGAAAGATGTTTCACACAGTGAAACATTATTGAATCCGGGTTGTTGCCTCTCACTATGATAGCTGCTAAAATCTGAGAAGAATGTGAATTCATAAGTTATCATTGAATAGTAATAATCTGGGTAGGGGGGGGCATCCCCATTCAGAAAGAGATAATTGTTGTAAGTAACCAGTGCTTCCAGTCGCCCAGTTCGTCCTAGGCAAGGTTGGGATGCAGAGGACAAGAATGTAGAGTCTTCGGATGGACGGACTGGACGGGGCGACGGCAGCCGGACGGCACTCGCCCTTGGTTTATTTTCATGGATAACATAATATTTATTATTGCTCCATTAAAATTTTGTATTTTATTTGCTTCTCTTACCTTATTTTTGTTTTTAACTTATTGTAGCACTAGTGTGTGTCTAACTAGATGCATTGATCAATTTTAGTCGACGGCAGTAATAAGATAGGACGACTGGGAGTAGTGAATACTGCAAGTTACCTACGGGTGTACTAGCCCCTGAATTCTAATAGTGCAGCTCTAATCCCGCTTTTAGGCACTTAGGCCAAGATAAGGTATCAGAAGTTGAGGCGGAACACCGCTCTTGTAGGGTGCTGGGAGAGAAGAGAGGGCAAGAGGAAATAATGGTGTCGCTGGGGTGGAATGACGTCAATCCTAAAATCCTAAAATCGAAGATACAATATTATTATCATATGGCTGAATACCGCACTTGTGGAGTTGTAGGGGTTGGCAATGACGGAGTAACAATAGTAGTCATGGGCAGAAGCATATTGGAGGCATAACTAGTTGTGCGAGAACCATAGGTTTTGGTTGAAGTTACCACGTAATAATATTATGGTACTAGTAGTGCTAGCGCTAGCGCCTCGCGCGCCTTGGTACGCGTGCTTTCCTGTACTCGTATTTAGCGGTCTATCTCCGCTGGCAAAGTGAACACACTTGCAACACCTTCAGTACTCACTTTCCACCCACAACTTATTTCTCCCTTTCGCTACAGATAATTTCGCCATCAAGCAAGAAGGGGTCGTCAGGATGAACAATACTAATATACTTGGTCTTAGAGAATGTCGAACACCACTTTCATGGGCTGCTGGGAAAGGGAATGAGGAGGTCGTAACGATGCTGCTGGCACGGAGTGATGTTGATCCTGATAAAGCTGATATCCGAAATCGTACGCCACTGATGTGGGCTGCCGATAATGGGCACGAGGGGGTTGTGAGGATACTCCTAGGACGAAACGACGTCAATCTCGACACAGTTGACGAATTTGGTGGAACACCGCTCTCGGGTGCTGCTAAGAATGGGCATGAGGGGGTCGTGAATGTACTACTAGAACGGAACGACATCGATCCAGACACGCCTGGCGATTGTGGACGAACACCTCTCTCATGGGCTGCCCAGATGGGACACGAGAGGATCGTGAATATTCTGCTGGCACGAAATGAAGTCAATCCCGACTCTGCTACCCAGTATGGTGAAACACCACTCTCGTCTGCTGTTTGGAGTGGGTTTGAGGGGATTGTGAAGGTACTACTGGAACGGAGTGACGTCAATCCCAACACGACTAGCATGGGTGGTCGAACACCTCTCTCGTGGGCTGCCGAGAGGGGGCATGAGGGGATCGTCAGTATGTTACTAGAACGAAAAGACGCCAATCCCGACCCCACTAACCCACATGGCGAAACGCCGCTCTTGTATGCTGCCATGAATGGGCATGAGGGGATTGTGAAGATACTGCTGGAACGGGAGGACGTCAATCCCGATCCGGTTAACATAATTGGCCAAACACCGCTCGGGTTGGCTGCTAAGAATAAGCATGAGAGGATCGTGGATATGCTACTGGAACAGGGCGACGTCAATCCCGACGCTGCCGATATGAACGGCCAAACACCGCTCTCACTTGCTGCTATGGGTGGCTATAAGAGAATCGTGCAGAAACTGTTGGAACGGAGTAACGTCGACCCCGGTACTATTGACATCCGCAATGGCCGAACACCTCTCATGTGGGCTGCCAGGAATGGGCATAAGAAAGCAGTGCAAATACTGCTAAGACAGAAGGGTGCCAATCCAAACACAGCTGACAAATATGGTGGGACACCTCTCTCGTGGGCTGCCGAGTATGGGCATGAGGGAACCGTGAGGGTACTGCTGGAACGAAAGGACGTCAATCCCAACACTGCTGGCGGATATGGCAGAACACCTCTCTCGGGAGCTGCTAGGAATGGGCATGAGAGAATCGTGAAGATACTGCTGGAACGGAATGACGTCAATCCAGATACTCCTGACAAAAATGGGCGAACGCCGCTGTGGTGGGCTGCCCGGAAGGGGCATGGTAAAATTATGGAGATACTGCAGGAACGGAATGCTCACGATAAGACCTCTTCGTCCGAGCCATCCGAGCTATCTGAACCCCCGTCCTAAGGGACTCGCACCGCTTGGTGTCCCAGGAAAAACCCGACACTTTTACCGCCATTGACTTAACGTACCCTCCAAGCAGGGAAGCATATTTGAAGAAACAAAATCCTAAGCCCGCGACTGATAGCTGTTTTACGAGGGTTGATGGGTTATAGCAGAAGTCAACCCTTTGGATCATTCACTTGGAATTTCTCGTTATTTGATTAGCCCCTAATTTCCCTAACTCTACTCCCATTTCTTGTTTTGTCTGTCTGTCTGTTAAACGGTTCTGTGTATATTCCTCTGGAATAATTTTTTTCTACGACCGTCTTGTTATTGCAAATAAACGGTGGCCCTCTGATATCCCGGGTGGTTAAAGTTCAAGGATCCGTCAGGTACAGTGGGTGATCGGGAGAAAAGGTCGGGTTACCGGCATAACGGGGTGACTATGTGTACCATTATTTCATTTACCTTTCGTTTCTCATGCCGAATTTACGTAGACATTCAAACCTTGGATGAACGGTATCGACCCTTTTGAGCGATCAACTTCGGGATACATGTGAATAGCCAAAGGATCGTGCTTCCACAACCTCAACCGAATTTGTTTGTTCCTTTTTCTTTCGACCCTTTTTTCTTTTCGTGCTACAATTCCGTAGCTGCAAGATTTCGTTCTTTCCGTACTTTACCCAGATAAAATAAATTCCGTCTAATGGGCTTCTTACATAGAAAATGAACATTCCTTACCCCCCCTCAACCACAACGGATCTGGGGGTTTTCTTGGGAAAAATTTAAACTATCATACAGGAGATGAGCGAAAGGGAAACGGGGCTGAGAGGGGACTGATAAAATAATAAGAGGGAGCGTGCTTGTCAGGTACAGAATCTTCTGTACGACGCCCCAAGCATAATCCAATCCACTTTTAGAATTCACTACACCATGACATAAGAATAGATCAAGTTATCAGTTTATGTGCTCGATGATTCCAAGATCAAATAGTAACCATGATAACAATGACAACAGCTGTTCTCACGTCCTTCATAGCTCTCTGAAATTCCTTGTACAGTACAGGTTGCGTCGAGTTGTGAATTTCAACGGTTGGCTTTGTTTAGTGTAAAACAACCAACCGGTAGAGACCTCGAGTCGTTCTACCGTGCATAAGTACCCTGCTTACGGGAAATTATGCAGTGCAAATACTAAAGTCGCGGCAATTCACCTGGTCTATAGATAGACTATCGGGCTTGATACCGGTATGCCTGGGGACAGAATTGACGAAAAAACGCGGCTATTTTCCTCTGTCCCTTTTTTCCTACTTGGGTAGTCAACATAGATAACAACCAAAACCTGAACTCGTGCCAACTTGATCCAAAACTCGCGAATTCAGAATAGGCTACCCTTGAGAGTGTATGATAGGGTTTCCCCCAGCAAAGTTAATTAAACCTATTGTAAATTAAAACCAGTCTATGATTTTTGGTTTTGATTAAGGTTATGTAGGAAGTCATGGTTGCTGTTGGAGTCGGAATTGAAGATGATGTCAAAATTAATAGCCTGCCGGTAAAGTACCGGTATCGCCACATACGGTATTGTGGTTTTTATGCTGTTAGATTAGGGGTGGTAGGGAGTCGTGGGGGGCTTTGAGATTCACCCAGGAATCATTTCTAAAGCCTTTCCTCAGAATTTAGTGCCAGTGCTTCGGTGTGCTCGGTTCTTCCAAGAAACTTTGGGTGGAGGGCAGGCTTTGACCATGAATTTCGCACAGAGTTGTAGAGTTCCGGTACCGGTACTGTACGAGTACTGTCCAGTACCGTACTCGTACTCGGGGGGGTCATCAAAAACCGGAAAGGGGGTATCCCTGCTCCGGAAAGTAAGCAACCAGGCCTCGCGAAAACTTGGAAAAAAGTAACAAGGATTAGTTTACAATAAACCAGTAGGAAAAATAAGAAAATATGAAACCTATGATGTGAAGTGGAGTGAGCAACTCGTACTCAAGTACATATGACCAAAGTGTAGGGTAGAGGAAGTTTCGCTATGTGATATCGTCTGATTTTGAAGGAAATTTACGGGTGTCATCATCATCGTGATCATTGGGAAGGGGTAGAATTGTTCTCAAGTACTTGATTGCCAGAATTATTCAGTCATTGGTATACAAAATACTAAAGGATTTATAGAAACATTTTTCCCATTTGTCACAAGTATACGAGTACTAGTAAACCTATGTGTAGTGAAGTAAAGAATAAAGAGTCACCTTGGTAGCCTATGAGTATCGCAGGTTCGGGCAATTTCCTAGTCTTTATATCACATATTCTATCTTGTATTCGGCCATTTTTTTCCCTGTCTAATATCATCTTACGAAGAGCCATGGCCGAAGCCCGCCCGGCCACCCCAGGAGACAACCCTCCACCCAGAGAGCCAAATGATGACTCGCTCAGCATGTCCAATGACCTCCCATCTAGTATCCTAGATAGCGCCCTCCCAAGTGCAACAGAAAGCCCTCCTACTGCAATCCCCGGAAGCCTTCCTACTGCGATCCCCAGAAGCCCTTCCACAGAGATTGAAGACAATCATGCAGTGGATATATTCGAGAATCCTCCATCAAGTTCAGCACCCATAGCCCCACCCAATACCCCTAACCTAAATATACGAATTTAAACATCCGATCACGAATTACGGAAAATAATTCACGTCCTCTGACACTATGTGCAGTGGATCTACCTGTAGTTGTAGGAGGCTTTTGGCATTCCCTTAGGTACTTTGCATCGTATCGTTCACCAGAGTGGGGAGGGTGCCAGCCATCTTGGACTATTGCGGGGGAGAGAGAGGAGGCCAATCATTACTGCAGGCATTCAGCAGCGCCTAATCGAGACAGCTACAGCCAGTGCTCATAATCGCCGCCTTCCATATTATTGGGCTGCGGAACTTGCTGGCATTTGACTCGGCCAGGTCACCCTTAAAAAAATATTTGAAAGTACTGGCTACCATCGACGAGTGGCTCGTAAGAAGCCATTTCTGACGTCAAGAGCTAAGGAAAAAAGAATGGCTTGGGCGGAACGCTTTCGCGATTGGAATGTAGATGACTGGGCTGACATTATTTGGTCTGACGAATGCGCTTTCTCTGTAGGTGATGTGTGCTGAACTACATGGGTTACTCACCTGCCTGGGGAAGAGCTCCATGAAGATTGCCTTGCTCCTTGCTTTCCCCGGCTGACAACAATCATGATTTGGGGGGCTATCTATCGGGACCAGAAAGGACCACTTGTAGTATGGGGTGCAGCTAACTGGGGAAATATTACTAAAGGCACTGCATATATTGAATATATTATACGCACCTACCTGTACCACTGGTGGCAGACTTTACATCAAGTGGGAGAGACAAATTCGGGATATATATACCTCCTGTAACCTGTCTGGGCCGGGGCTCAGCCAGGTGTCTGATAGGGTTCTTGGTAGGCGGCCAAGGTGCAAGAGAGTAGCTATCAGGAGCGCCTACTGGAGGCTTCGAGGTGGTTGTAAACTAGATAGAGTTCCTTAAGATCGCAATAAAGAAGTAACTGTTCAACCGAGTATATTTTGAATACTATCTGTCGAAGTCTGCTCTTCCAAAGCCAGACTTGCTCGGTGTTTAAATACATGTTTCCTTGCTCGTTGAGTATCAACTAAACTAAGTATCAAGTGATACTTGAAACAACAAATAAAACAAACTAAGTATCAAACGATACTTAAAACAAAACATAAAACATACTAAGTATTAAACGATACTTAAAACAAAACATAAAACATACTAAGTATCAAGCAATACTTAAAACAAAACATAAAACATACTAAGTATCAAACGATACTTAAAACAAAACATAAAACATAACCTAGTACCCGTACCGGTGTCACGATTCTAGACTGACTTAGCTGGTTTCATTTGTTATATTGTTTTACTTTCGCACGCA
>QLOI01004205.1:0-26608 GCA_003313605.1 Tuber umbilicatum | reverse complement strand
GGGGGGAGAATAAGAAGCCGGGTGTGAAGGGAAGGGGGAGGGAGAAGGAAATAAAGAGAGATCAGGTCGGAAGGAAGAGAGGCGGCTACCAGCAGAGAGCGGGTTAAGGTTAGTTGGGAACAGAAGCGAAGGCTCTGATGGGACGCGTTTGGATGGTAGAGTGCATGGGCTATGAGCTGCCTTTACTGGACGGGCAGGGCAGGGTAGGGTAGCTAACTGGGCAGACGGGAGAGGGTGAGCTGCCGGAGTCTGTGATAATGAATAAGCAGTAGCCGGTGCACAGTATCAATAACGATAACCGCAGAAATGCACTACCGGCACTCGTACTTTTGAGCACAACACCGCGCCGTATGAGTTTTTCTCCCTCTTTCCCTTTCTGAGTAGACACCGGATTTGGGTTGCTATGTTAGAGTAGGCGGAGAGTTGGGCAGGAATGGGAGAGGAAATCTCTCGTTAAATACGGGGGGGTGATGGTAGCGGAGATGGAGATGGGGATGATGGAGGAAGGATGATGGTAATATGATGACGGTGGTGGGAGAGAGGCCTGATTCATGCGCTGCTACCTCGGGGGCGTACCGGTGATATGGGTGGCCTTTTGCCTTCGGTTTCCGTGCCAGAAGCAGGAATGATGGCAGTGGTTTGGGATGTGTGATAGCCGTTTCGGAGGTGATGTAATGTTATGACTTTTCGCTCTCTTTTGATGGCTGGGCACACTTGACCTGCTTGGTGAGGGCCCGGACCAGCAGGGAAGCAAGGCAAGCGACAAGCTTGGAAGCGGAGAGGAAAACACAGGGAAGGCTGTTTTACCGCGGTCCCCTTGTTTTCCATAACGATTGTCTGTTTCTTTTTTCTTCGTCTTTTCTTTCCTGTCTCACTCGTACGGGTACTGTGCCAAGGTGCGGAAAGAAGTTATGGAACAATAGTGTACGAGTACTCGTAGCATACAAGTAGAAGTGCGTTAGAATTGTAGTGGCTGGGCGGTTGACCTGGTGAGACGCAATCAAAAAGGTCTTTCTTCTTCAAAGTTATGGAACAGTTAATTCAGGTTAACCCGCGAAATGATCCCTGTCTTGTAGGAAAATTTCCCCCGTGTCGCACTCGAGTGTAGGCGCTCATACCACTAGGGGCACTGTACTAGTGCTCGTACTGTATCGAGAATTTGTCACGCTGGTCCACCATTAGCGTACAGTACCTGTACTGTACCGGTGCCGGTAGTTATGCAATGTAAAAAGTCTCCGGACGCTCTTGCCCCAGGAGAGGTACAAATACGGTAGATTCAGAGTGGCCGGTGACTTTTTCAAATTGCCGAGTGGTAGATTTATCTTTTCCTTCTCTCATCAGAAGCGCAGGTTGTGCATTACCAGCATTCTCGGCAGAACTTCCCTCCTCATTCCAGGAATTCTGTGCCCTCCGGGCGGCGAGCGGATTCGTAAACCCAGCTAACCAATTAGGATCGGAAATTTCTGGGTCCGCAATTTCGGGTCTTGGATCGAGATACTCAGTACAGTGCTCGAGTGCAGTACAGTGTTCGCTGAGGAAGCACGCGAGCACGAGTGCATAGGAAGATTGGTGAAAGGTTACGTTCGGTTAACCCGCGGAATATCCCCCCGTCCTAGTCTCGCACGAAAACATCTCTGGCACTATCGATGCGGCACAAGGGCAACCATGATCCAATCCCTGACCGAGCTTGGCTGATTCTGGGGAAAGATTTGGTGGTGATGTGATATATCTTGGCGTTTCCAAACAGCCCGTTTTCACCGTCACCCATACGGTATCATATACCGTACCTCCAACCAGTGCATTCTATGAGTTACCTACAAGGAACTTGCGCCAAGACAGGGCAACGAAATAGCTATTTTCAGGGGGTTGAGGGTTGCCGGTTGCTGGCGTCCCGTCCAGATCTCGTCATTCAGAGCTCTTTCCTCCCGGAATTTTAAGTTTTCCTCTTCTCTTACCGTATGCCCCGTTCTTCCCACGCGAACATCCAACCCCGCAACCCTCCCTTTGTACCGTATCAGGCGTTCCTGAGCATACTCTGTGGTTTGGCACATTTACGCATGGAACCGTGAATGATGCCACCCAGCTGACGGACAAAAGATAACTCTCCGCCTGTCTTTTTGAAACTCCTTTATCGTATTCGGGTAATACGATACACACTTGTTGAACCTCTTTCTACCGTATCTTGCTTTGGGAGCATCCGCCCTTTCCCCTTTTTCGTCCAACCTCGATACAAGAGCCTGCGAATAGTATTGGCACTTCTGTCCCCGCTCTCTTGGCCGCCTCTGTCCCCCACCATACGCTCTTGCTCGTGAATCGCCCCTCTGCCGTGCTCACGTTTGCGCGTGCCTTTGAGTACAGTACCTTTGGGCTGGTTGTTGTGGCGCGAGTCCTTGCTCTCGGTTTTCATCACCCCCCATCATCATCATCATCATCATCATCATCATCATCGTCCTTCTCCCTCCTCACTCCGAACCTTGGAGCTCTGATACGATACCGGTCGCCCGGAACCCCTCCGCCTGTTTCTGATAAGCCCTAAGGGCACCCATTCCGGCTCTTGCGGACACATCATTTCTTTAAATTCTTCGCCCCCCCCCCACCCCCTTTGTTTCTCTTCTCTCACAACCTTTTCTTCTGGTTTTACTTTACCGCGATTATGGATTCAGGATCCGGTCCGCAGGTGGACATCATGAACGACCCCGCCTATAGTGCATCTTCGGCTTCCGGTTCGAACGACAATGGTGAACCGGATCACTGTCGTATTTGTCGCTCGGAAGGATCGAGGGAGGAGCCCTTGTTTCATCCCTGCAAGTGTAGCGGTTCTATTAAATTCGTTCACCAAGACTGGTATGCTGTTCCGCCTCCTACATGATCGCGGCCCTGCGCGGACCCTTACCTTTTGGTGCCGGCGAGTTGTGGACTGACTGACATTCCCCTTGTGTTGCAGTTTGCTGGAATGGTTGCAACATTCTCAGAAGAAGCATTGCGAGCTTTGCAAGACTCCTTTTCATTTTACGAAGCTTTACCACCCCCATATGCCTAATACCATTCCGACACCTCTATTCCTGGATAGGTTACTTAGGCATCTGCTCAGAAATCTGCTTTTGTGGGCAAGGGCGCTATTGGTTGGCTGTGTTTGGCTGGGCGGATTACCGTATTGTGTTAGATGGATGTGGAGGATGTGGTTCTGGTTGAGCGATGGCGGGTGGTGGACGGACCAAGCGTACAATCGTACGAGGACAGCATTGGCAACTACAACATCCCCCACAAATTCGCCTACGCAATCGAGCGCCGTTATGAATTTGACGGGCTCGGCTTTTGGTAGTGGTATTATAGGGTTTCTTAGATCTCCTTTGTTGTCCGGGTTGGTGATGAGCCCGGTTGATGGAGGCAAGGTAGCCGCCAACGCCACAACTGCTATCAATGCTACCGTCTCTAACGTAACCAACTCCATTGGGGTTCGGCTCGGAGGACTGTTTATCGATCCAAGTCCGTTCCACAACTTTACTCGATATCCTGCTGTGAACGGAGTTATCGTGGATATCTTTGAGGGTCAACTGTTGACGGCACTAATAGTCATATCATTCATTCTGATTTTTTTGATCCGCGAATGGGTCGTCCAGCAGCAACCTGGTTTAGGGGGTGCTGTAGCACTACCACAGTTGGATGAGCTTCAGGCACCCCAGGCAGAGAACATTCAATTGCCTGAAATAAACCCACCGCCGCAGGACCGCCTTGCGCGTGAGCGCGAATTGGCTCGCGCGCTTGAACAATTTAGAGGTGAATTAGTTCCGCCGGGCCTGGCCGCCAGGGAGCCCGTACCTCCCAGAGTTTTTGCCAACCCAAGAAGGCGGAGACCTTTCGCCGAGGCTGCACCCGCGGCTAACCTAGGAGCGGATCCTGTTCAAGATCGGCCCGCATACTTTCCGAGCCCGAATACGGACACCCGAGCCACCCAGAAGGATTATGGTCAAGGTTATCTTTTGGGCGGCGGAAGTTCTGAACCAGCTACTTTTGGGTTGGAGAACCTGGGCGAGAGCTCGAGGCGTCCTCAAGTTAACCGCAAAGCGATGTCACAGCCTACAGAGATTCGAAGAGTAATGGAGGAGAGGCCCGAGGCTTCTGATCGCGGCTCCCCGGGTCCTAGTACATTGGCTCCACGCGGATTTAACTTTTCGTTTGTCGGCCGTGATCAAACCCCGTCCCCTACATACACACCCGGGAGTGGCAACTCCAGTGGGAGTCGAACCCCCGCAAGATTCAGCGGAGCGCCATCACCTGTCGGCTTCAATAGAGGCATTATTGATGTGGGGGCTCCGCTAGATAGGGAGGAGCCTTTACATAGTTTTTCTGGCGATAGATCACCCAAAATGGCTGCCATCGGCGGGAGTCCAAGCTCAGGCCCCACAAAGGGTCAAATCAAGAAAGGGAAACAACCTGAGTCACCTTTTCGGGCCAATGAGAATTTAATCGATAATGAAGATCAGTGGGAAGACGAGGAGGAGGAGGAAGACGACATGGTTGGTTCTAAAGGGAAAGGGAAAGAGATTGAAACATCATCTGCCCGTGTTGATCTTTCCCCCTATTACGGGTCGCCTGCGGCGGGCTCTTCCGGCCCCGATGTGAGCCACAATTTCGCCTTCGAAACAATGCCAGATCCTATCAGGGTTAGGGTTCCAACGCCTGTCGCCGCTCGATACCCACCGCCGTCGATTTCCCTTCCCTCCACTCCGACTAGCGATTCTTCACCAGATTATCCTAGCTTAACCACTCATGTAGGTGATGAATCGGCTCGTGTTGGGCTGGGGGAGAGTGTCCGCCGGGATTATGGTGGGGCGGAGGGCATGTCCAAGACAGATGTTCAGAGCACTGGTCGTGAGGCCGGGGAGCCTGTTACAGCTGGGTCACTTGGAGCGCAAGATCTGGAAGTCGGAGCTATCCAGGGAGCTCCAGTACCTACGCAAGAGCCTACCCCACGTCAGCCACCTCAGCCGTTTGATTGGTGGAACAGGGCTGCTGATGAAAACTTTGCACGGGAAGTTGTGCAAGCGATAGCGGAGGACGACACTGGGACCGAGGATGGCGCGGATGATGGTACTGATGTTGAAGATAACGCGGAAAACGAAGTTGCAGGTGGGCCTGGTATTGAATTACCTGCAGATGCCCAGCAAGCGATAGCTGACGAGGATGCTGCCGATGATTTTGATGGTATCATGGAGTTGATTGGGATGAGAGGGCCACTCGCTGGATTGCTCCAGAACGCCGCCATTAGTGTTGTGTTGATAACGACTACTGTAGCACTTGGTGTTGCCTTTCCGTATGTCATGGGAAAAATTGTTATGATAATTCTGGTACGGGACAATCCCCCACGATGCAGAATCCACCTTGCCTTTCTAACGATACATTTTAGGCAAACCCTATCTTCTTCCTCATCAAGGTTCCCACCACTGTGGTTTCTTTCGTCGCGGAATTCGCCGTTGAGTTTTCGACATGTCTTCTCTTTTCGCTCCTATTGGTGGTGGAGCAGGTCATGCGTTTCCTGTTCAGGCCGATTGAGCGTGCTGTTCCTGTGCTTTCGGGGGTTTCTTCGAGCTTGTTCCTATCCGACATCCTTAGACGGTTGGCCCTAGACGGCCAGAACAGGGTAACACTGAAATTGGCTAATCTCAAGTCGATCTATATAGATTTGAGAACGTTCCCATCAACTGGTGCCCCGCCGGTGTCTGCTCTAACCCGGCAGGGATGGCTGAGAGCTTCACTTGGAGTTAATTGGACAATAGAAAGATTGGGATTTGGAACTAATCGGTCATACTCACTTTCGTTTCTCCAAGACAATGGTACCAACAACTCAACACCGGTCGCATTCTTGAATTCTAGCTTTACAAAGGTTATCGCCGCTCTTTTTCAAACGCCACAAAACGCCACAAACGCTACTGTCCAGGATACATCTCTTGAAAGGCTCCCACCGCTTTATCCTGTCTATATTTGGAACGTATGGGATCGGGTCACTGCAGTTTTTATTGGGTATGCGCTGTTCACAATCATTGGAATGCTCTATCTCCAAAACGCTAGGAAGAGAGATCTTGCTATAAACGGTAGAGTGGTGGAAAAGATTGCTGTTGAGTTACTGTCGCAGGCTGGAGGAGTGATGAAGGTTGTGCTGATCATAGGAATTGAGATGCTTGTATTTCCTCTTTATTGCGGATTGCTACTTGGTGAGTCTCCATTCTTGTGACTCGTTTCACCGAAGCTAACACCTCTTTTCTTTTTTCCTTTTCAGATTTTGCGCTCTTACCTTTGTTCGAGGAAGCCACGATCCTCTCTCGGATTCAATTTTTTGCCGACTTTCCATTAACAAGCGTGTTCGTGCACTGGTTCGTTGGGACATGTTATATGTTCCATTTTGCTCTCTTTGTATCAATGTGCCGGAAGATTATGAGATCGGGTGTGCTCTGTGAGTCGGGAGAATCTACCTATTGGCGGAATATCACTAACACTGTAAAAGTCTTTATCAGGGATCCCGATGACCCAAATTTTCACCCGGTAAAAGACGTACTCGATAGGCCCGTCATGATGCAACTGCGAAAAATTGGGTTTAGTGCACTCATTTATGGCGTTCTAGTAATCGTTTGCTTGGGCGGGGTAGTCTGGTCTTTGTATCTGTCCACTGAATCTGTGCTCCCCATCCATTGGTCGTCTAATGAGCCTGTACTCGAATTTCCGGTGGATCTGTTGTTCTACAACTTTTTTATGCCTATCGCGGTCCAATTTGTCAAGCCGTCTGATGGGTTACAGAAGATGTATGGATGGTGGTTTAGGAGGTGCGCTCGCTTCCTGAGGTTGACCAGCTTCATGTTCGGGGATAGGACACCAGATGAGGAAGGGCACCATGTTCGGCAAGGCTGGGCTGCTCGGCTTTTGCGCAAAAATGGAGATGTCAACCACCCGGTAATCGAAACGGGTACCCCGAAGGAAACTAGGGGGGTCAATGTGGACGTTTATTTTCAAAGAGACGGGAGATATGTTAGAGCGCCGGCATCGGATTCTGTACGAAGGCCCAAAGGGAGAAGGGTCTTCATTCCTGTCACCGAGGATAATGTTCGCCTTGATGAACAAGAGGACCCTGTTGATTCGGCGAATGGTCCTAATTCTCTTGATTTTAGGCTTGTCTATCTCCCGCCTTGGTTCAGGACACGAATCGGGGTCCTTGTCTTGGCTATTTGGGGTTTTGCTGCTTTTACCGGCGTTGGAGTGACCATTGGCCCGCTGATTCTTGGGAGGACCGTTCTGAAGCAATTGGTGCCCCCGAACATTAAACTGAATGATATTTACGCTTTCAGTGTTGGGATTTATATTATTGGGGCCCTCGTCTATGCTGGAGCAAAGTGGAAATTGGCGAGGGGCTTGATCAAAAAGGGCATACGTACTGCGAGGGAAAGCGAGAGTCTCTGGCGGGCAATGGGCAAATGGCTTGTGCGCGTTGCTAAAATCTCATACGTCCTTACGGCATTCGGAATTGTGCTTCCTACGTTATTGGCGCTGATGATAGAGTTCTATGTCATCATCCCCATCCACACCTACTTCTCTAACGATGACCAACACGTGATCCACTTTATCCAAGACTGGACGCTTGGGGTTCTCTACATCAAGATGATGGGTCGAATGCTCTTGGTAGATAGAGATAGCGCCTGGGCACGGTCTTTGCGGGATGTGGTCGCACGCGGTTATCTAGACCCGGACGTCAAACTTGCGACCAAACATTTTATTGCTCCTGCCGGTGGCTTTATGCTTGTAGCGTTACTTCTCCCCCTAGGTCTAGGCTCCATCGCAGCTAATACTTTCCGTGAGCTCCCCTCGCCTCTCTCTTCTTTCCATTATAACTCCATACTAACGAGCTATTAGTCAAAAACGCCCCCGCACAAAAGATCAGTCAAATATACCGTTACAGTTACCCTGCGGTCTTTGGAATCTTCTTCCTCGTCGGGTTAGGCTATCTTTGGAAAATCCTGGTGGACTCCTGGAAGCAGAGCATTATGGACGAGGTCTACCTCACCGGGGAACAGCTTCACAATCACGGAGAAGACCCTCCGCCCGCAGACGCTGAAGTGCCTGCCGCCAATACTTCGGCCACTGCTCTCGCGAGCGCGCGGGGATGATGAGCGTGTAGTGCGGATGGATGGACCTGGGTTATTTGCTTGCTCTTGTGATAACCGTATCACTCTGGTTTGCTCGACTTGGAGTGAAATTAAATTACCTATTCATTTCTCCTGTTGCTTTTTATCATCTTTCTCTCCAAAATGGAAATTGTACATAGTTCTAGTAGGGGCTTTTTCCGGAGTTCTTTTTCTCTTCTTTTTTGCCTTTTAGCCATTTCTCTTACGTTTCCTTCAGGCTGGTGAATTGCGCCTTTGGTTGGTGGTTGTAGACGCGGCGGTGTAGCACTGGTTGTGCATTTGAGAATAATACAAGTAGATCGGGTGGGCCTTTCATATTTCCGCTAACCTTACTTGCATGTTTTGAACGTTTAGTCTGTGGCTGTGCAGCACGGAGCCATTGCACGGGGTAATTTCGGTGGATTTAGATACATGAAATCTCACTCGCAGGTCCTAGCCCGGTGACGTACAGAATGGATAACTTGAGGCAAATACTTTGGTCTTGCGGGGGCGGAGGAAACGCAAAAGACTGCTGGAAACTGTAGGCGAGGGCTGAACGGCGCAAAGAGAGCTGAGCTTGAGTCGGCTCGCAAGCTAAATCTCCCACTCAAGGACAGTATGAAATACAAACTACCTCCCATGGGCAGAAGCTCAAAAGTACTAAATGTCCCAACGCTTAAAAGAACACCGGCGGGCCGAATACCGGTATGGTACCGCTAAACCGCCAAGTCATTCCGTTATACTCTGGGAGCCTCCGTCCAGTTCCAATCCACTCTTGTTCATGAGGGGTGACATACCCACCGAGTGCCTGAAGAAATATTCCCCGGGAAATGGACATGTTTCCGTTGGTTCATTAGTTCGCCGATCCGCTGCTGGCTACCTACGATCGCTATCACCCATTTGGTTTTTTGAGTGAGGACTTTTGTGGCTTTATGGAGCCTATGCTTGGGCGTGATGGACTCGCGTTCGCTTGCGCCGGCCGATGATCTATAGCGCAGCTGGGGGAGGGCTAACGTGGGCTCGCATGGGATTTCGCGGTCTTGAGTTTTCTGAAGCTTGCATGCTCTACTGGCTCCTGAACGCTGGCAGCGTTTGGTATACAGTGGTTGTCAGCGGCAGTGAGTGGGTGGGGGGGTATCGGCGGGTTTGGGCGAGTGTCCGCGAGAGAATACGTTGCGAGGCCTTGGAATATGCGCAGTATGATAACCGGGAGGGTCGATGCTGGGTTGGGGAGTTTTCGGATATGTTGGTTGAATGGTGGGATGGGGCGGTGGGGGGTCTTTACCTCTCGCAAGGAAGTAGAATCCATGAATTTTTTGCGCACTACAAAATTTAATGTGATCAATCATCGAGGTGTTTCTTCTTCTCGTATCTGCTGAGTATCGTGAATCCGGAACGTTTAACGGTTTACCGTGGGCTCTACCACACCCACCATCGGCCATCCATCTTCCTAGCGACCGGGGAGTGAGTTCGCCGGAACCAAACACCGCCCGATGGGCAACCCGGCTGTAACCCAAAGAGTCCTTGGATATCCTGGTGAATAATCTCCTACCGGAGCTTAGGATAACCCGAGATCCAAAGTTTGCCACTAAAATTTAGCGAGTGGTGGTGAGGTCAAACTTCCGGCAGCGCTCTTGGTGTTCACCCCGAACTGAGGCGGAACTATGATTAGTACAGTGCGTGCAAAAAACACTTAGCTCCGCTTCAGTCTGTTCGCGCGCACTGCTACTCTTGAGCGCTATCTCCAAGTGGGGAGTTTAGTCATCACCGCTCTTAATATAGCTGTGGTATAAACCGATCATACACCGTCGCTCGTATAATTACTGGGCATGGCAAGCTAAGGAGCTTGAGAGCCACCCTCGGATTCAAGCTCACGTGGGGGAACCGGAATTTGAGCACGATCGTTAAATCACGTCCGCACGGTAGTTGGAGTCAATCGTTACTATACCCGGGCTAACGGTTTGCTTTTCCTTCGCTTTCCGCGGGTGTGAGGAACGCTTGCACGTTTTTTCCCTCCAATTCTAGGCAGCCTTCGGGTCTGCGTTTTACCTACAAGGACGGGGGAAAAAGAGATATGCAAAGAGTGTGTAGAGGCGATTTACAACCGGGTGGAAACAATAAAACTAACTAATAATATGATGGAAACTGAAAGCTACACTAGCTCATCTCAATAGACGTACCCCCGCATGAACGCGAAACGCTAGACCGTAAACAGAATCTCGCGAATCCTAACCGGCTATCATACATAAGGAAACCCGTGTTGAGGCTTGGGTGGGTAAACGAGAGCTATATACATTCCCATCGCATATGATTTCTTTCGACCAAAAGAAAAATATTAGAACTGGGATCCAGCGGCAGTCTTGCTATGGGGTGGGATTAAGGAGAGCAATTACCACAAGGAGGGGTTTTAAACTGCGGAGAGGTGTTGGGCGGGGATGGGTGGAGAGGTAGTGATCGCGGTCCTTGCGGGAATGGCGCATGCTATCCATATTCGAAGGCGGCAAAGCGGTGGTGCCTCCTGGGGCCTAGGCCGTACCGGGGGCGGCAGATTCTGGGGGCTGTAATAGTGCTATCACTCCCCGATCGCCGCGCGTAACAGCCCACCAGAGTGGAGTCTGGCCGTACATATCTGGTCTGCCGGGGTTGACATCGTCTCGTCTGAGTAGAGCTTTTACCGCTCCCTCGTGCCCATTCTCAACAGCGCGAAGGAGTGGTGTTTGGCCGGACTTATTTGGTATGTCGGGAATGACGTCGTCCCGGCGGAGTAGGATCTCCACCACTCCCTCGTGCCCGTTCTTAGCAGCGTGGTGGAGCGGTGCTTCCTCACTCCGGTCTGATTTGTTGGGGCTGACGTCGCCCCGCGCCAGTAGTATTTTCACCACTCCCTCGTGCCCGACCTCAGTAGCACTAATGAGTGGTGTTCGGCCGTCCTCATCTTGGTTGTCGGGGTTGACATCGCCCCGCCCAAGCAGCATTTCCACCACTCCCTCGTACCCATTCCCGGCTGCGCGATAGAGCGGTGTTTGGCCGCATTTATCTGGTTTGTCGGGGTTGACGTCGTTCCGTCCAAGTAGTATTTTCACCACTTCTTCGTGGCCAGCCTGAGCGGCACACCAGAGTGGTGTTTGACCAAAAACGCCGGGCTTGTCAGGATTGACGTCGTCCCGTCCGAGTAGTATTTTCACCACATCCTGGAGCCCATTCCAAGCAGCCAATATAAGAGGTGTATTACCAACGTAGTCGCTTTGGTTGATATCGCCGCCTTCCGCCTCTAGCAAGCTTGTTACAATTTCAACAATCCCGAAGATGGATACGCAGTGTAAACCACTGAGCAGGGGGGGTGTAACGCTATCAACCAAATTCCAGTAGAGTTCTTGAGTTCCCAAGAGGATCCTAGTGGATATGTGATCACTGTAGTCGTCGAACAGCCTGAGCGCAAGTAATTTTGCACAATCTGAGATCTCCCTTTTTGCGTGGACTCCCCAGTATAGAGAAGAATATTCGAGAAATGGTGTTCCTTTGGGATCGAGAAAGGAATTAGCCGAGAGAGCCTTGACCTGCCGCGAGTTCAGAAAGCTTAAGCAAGTTTCTGCCATTGTCGAGTGAGCTGTACCAAAAAGCTCGGGATGTGCCTGGAGGTAATCTTGAAGGGTAAAATGGATCAGCCGGACCGTGGAAGTCTCCCTGTCCACGGCAACAAGCCCTTGACAACAGGCTAGTAGTATCCCAATTGAAGGGACATTGTCTGTATTGACATTAGGCGACCCTATTTCGACCGCTAGGGCATGGCACAGTTCGTCGGCTTTCAAAGGCCGCTCCGAATGAGAGATCCACATCAAAGCAGCCATTCCAAGCCTTGCTTTCTCCCCACCCTGTCCTTTTATCCGACCCAACATTGCACCATAAGCGCCATCCAGCCCCAAACCATCGGTCATTGCGCTAAATTTTTGTCGCCTGCGATGGATTGTGGTTTCTTGCAGGATCGCGTCGATGTTCAGCGAGACAAGCAGGAATCTGAATATGAATCTGTTAGTGGATAACTTGGGGCAACTTCCGGAATGCCGTCACTCTTACGTACATTTCAGAAATTTCTTTGGGAATTTTCTCCAGGATATCTGCCTCCAGACTGCTGTCCATCGCATCCGGGTTTGTGTCCTCGCCCAGCCTTGTATGAAGATATCCAATGATATCGTCTCTCTTTGGGCATATGGGCACGCCCATTACTCCTTTAGTAAGACGCCTTCCGATCTCGGGCCGAATATGTGGCCTTCCGGTCATGAACACTCGAGTGCCTGGAGACTTTTCCAAGATTTGATTTAGCGAATCGAGAATCTTGACTCGATGTCCTTCCACACATTCATCCAGAGCGTCGATGCATATGAATGTGGGTTTTCCGGAACAGGTGGTCTGTAGCATCTTCACTATATCGGAAATCCGTGGCCCCCGCCTGCCAATGACCTTTTTCTGGTCCCCAAAAGCTTGCACTATATCCGGCGGCACTTCTTCCGACCCACTCACAATTTGTTTGAGTAGGGCTCCCAGCACACTCGTGGACGACTGTTCCTTTTGGATAGCAAAGTCGAAGTAAAAACACGCAATGTCCACGTTTTGTTCTCTGACCTGATCACACAAACTGTCTATCACCAATGAGCTAACATCGAGGTTTGTCAGCACTTGTACCTTTTCTCATCTATTTTTCGAGGCTCGCCCTTGTTACCTAATGTAAGTCTTGCCCACTCCCGGGTCTCCATAGCAAAACAGAACGGCGTGATCGGATTCACTTCGTCCACTTCCAGCGTACCAGTTTCTAAATTCCTCGGTTTGTAAGACCCATTCTCCTACATTTTCGACTCGGCGTTCTTGGATATCCCGATGCCGTAATCTGGGCTCTAGTGGGGATAACCAGGATAGGATATCAGACCGTTCATCGGCAACGGTATAGTTATTTGTAATAGTCGTGTTGGTAGTATTGAAGGAGTTGGTATTGTCTTTTAAGTGATATTGAGACATCTTTGCGGCTCGGAAACTTGTTGAGGTGATCGAGTTTGTCGGTTGATTGAAGTGCTTGGAATTGGAGAAGTGCGGGGTTTGTGGAACCTCATGGATACGCTACTTTTGGACCGCCAACGCAATCTCCCCAAATTTATTTCCCCAACTCCCTGCTTACAGCTACTGCATCGGGAGCACGAAATGCCACACAACTCCAAGTTTTGATCGTAGCGCCGTAAGGGTCTCGCACCGAGACGGATGAACACTATATTGGCCGCGGTAGTGGAGTCGTCCGGCTTAGTATAACTTATACAACTACACCAAGTCCTGTAAATGAATCCACCGAAAAGCTTACAGACCACCTGACTTAAAGTAGAACAGCATCGTCCTTTGTAATCTCCCTATCGGCCTGAAAGCTTTTCCCGTATCCTCGTACTTAGGGTCTGTCAGGATTGAAGCTGTGCTGTTTGATATTCATAGAGACCGCCCGGCAGATTACCGGTACACGTGCCGCACTGTGCGCTTCAGCGCGGCGCTGTCTCATGGAAAGCTTATACATTTACTATAATCTACCTCACCTCCCTCCGAGTCGGGCGTCGTCAAATCTAAATACTGTTCGGCGGCAAACCCAAGTTAATTCAGTGACCACGAAATTACTAACCGAGATAGGAGAGCAATTCACCGATTGCACTCCTATCATTCTGCAACTCTAACTGTAAACGAGGCTACCAGTACTGTGATTAGTTTTAAACGGAGACGGTCAAAGAGACAAAGAAGGTTCCGATCAGCAAGGCACAACTTTAGGGTGAGTGGCCCAGTGGAAAAGTTTACCGTTCTCTTCCTCAACTAACTAACCAAGCGGTCAAGACGGGAGTGTATAAAACATCGATCAATGCACATACCCATTCCCCTCCCCTCATATCCCTCTCTCCTTTGCGTACTCCCGTGCCAAAAAAAAGGGGGGGGGCACGGCTCACAAGGACGCCACTGTTCCTAGCCTCAGTGCAGTCTCTGGCTCTCCCGTCTTGCCTCCGCCGAATGCATTGGTCCAAAAACTATCTTTGATGATTTTATCCGAACAACTGGAGAAAATCCTGCGAATGCCGACGAGCATCTCATGACTTCTGACAATTAGTACAGCAGGCGCAGAAAAATCCTTAGCTTTTCTTGGCCTGCTAATGGGTGCCACTACACCTGAGTGCTATCATCTCCAAGCAGGTGACCTAGCTATCACTGTTCTTTCTTCGGTTGTTCCACAATACCGTCACAGACAGTCACTCGTCTAGGGTTCCTGTTCAATGTGGCAATGCTTGATCGTTTCAGTGGAGAAGTGATAATAGCCAACGGTAAGGATTATTGATTGGGCGAATTGCCATCAGAATACGAAGAACGATACAGCCCAGTATTCTAGAGGAATGATTCAGTCTGGCTGGTACCACCAGGATTTCACAACAAGGAACGAAGGGCTTCAAAGAAGACACATAAGAACAAAGAAATAAAGGAGCATATAAAGGATTTCATGCTCATATCCGTCTTGAATACAAAGATAGAAAGATTAAAGAAGCATTTGAGCTGGGAAAGAAACCTTATACCAACATCCAATACCTTAAGTGTGTATAGGGTATATGATACGATACAACATAACACGATATGATATCATAGTTTACCTTAGACTTTGTTGTATCGTAAATAGCTGTCTTTGGTATGGAAGATGTTCCAACTCTTTGGTCACAGTGGTATAATAGGCGTATGCAGAAGTGGAGGGGCGCGTGACCAATGAAAACCTTTCTCTTGCTCGACTTCTTTTCTGGCCCTTTCCTAGCCGCGACCTTTCCTCCTGTTCTTTCCTCACACCCAAGTTCTTTCCTCCCATTGAAGTCTTGGAGTGTTTCCTCTCCTTTCGCTGGCTTAATAAAATCAACCATGATCTCCTTCGCCACTCGACACGGCCTCTGTGTATTCGCTTGAGACGTTCCACCCCACTGGGTAAAACCCTTTTTGCCGATCATTACCTCCGCTTCCATTATTTTTAACAAACCTAGCAGATCCGCTGTCCCAGTGCAGAGAGTTGGTTGGGATCTCAGTTGGGATGTAAGAGGGCGAGGATCTACCCATGAGAACGGAGAAAAGAATTTCCAGTTCAGGTCTTTAAATGCACAACTAACCTCCGGTATCGGCGATAGGGATCGCATGAATCGAGATTGACTCTTCCGCCGTAGTGCCCCCCTTAATGCAACTCTCCTTATATGATGCCATCATGCTACAATCCTTTGTGAAGTTTTGTCTAACCATCCCTTATTCTCTGTAGGTTTGCTATACTTCACTAGTCTGCGATAAGGAAACTCAATTTATCAGCACTTTCTACGCCTAACCTCCTATGGAGGGGACGCCATCACCCAACACTAAATTTTATTTGCGGTACAGATACCACCCAAGAAATGCCTGAACATAGGAGCCAATATTGCGGCATGGTACTGCTGCTAAGGATGGTAAGGGATACCTCAAGATTGCTAGAATCAGTATAGCAAATACTACGCTTTTTAATACTATACTTATTCCAGAAATTTCCAGATATACTTTACTATCCCTAGCAGTAGCAATGTGGCACAATACCTACTCCGATGCTCAGGTCTTTCTTGCGGGGTACTTGTAGAGCATTTCTCACTATTGTACTGGAGAGCTGTAACCCGCAATACCGAGTCAATTGTTTAAACAGGGATAGTGTACTGTGATATTTGAACACCAATGTACTAGGTAGTGGTCGAGTATGCCCCACGGACTGGGAAGGTTGTAATATTATAGGTTAGAAATACCCGACCGAAGGGTCAGACAAAGTGCCTCGAGAGGGAAAGAATGTCTTGTTGGAGACAAGATGGTTACGGAAGAGCTAAATCTCTCACCCCCCCCACTCACTAATGAGGGGATAATAATTAGCAAGTTATGATAGAATCTCGGCGCTCGTGGAATGTGGGATAATTTCGGGGCTGGAAGGGTCCTTACTACTTGGTGTTCCTCGATAGTCGGAGCAGTGTTCCCAGCCGTCCAGTCCGTCCGTCTTCGGGGGAGGACGGGACGGACTACGGCCCGTAGTCCGTATTTTTTGGGGGACCAGGACGGACTACGCCCAAGAGGGTGAGGACCGAACGGACTGTAGGGGACTATAGTCCTAGTGCTTGGGCCGCCGTACTTGCCAAGTTCAAATCCTCCACCTCTAAACAATTGGTTTTATGATCATGAGACATCACTCGTGTGGTCTCCTGGCGTCCCCGGGCGTCCCCTGCAGTCCTTTACTGACTCCTTCGCTAATATTGTCTTCTGCCACGTGCAATTATCTCACCCTATCTCCCACCACCGCCCGTAAACGTGCAGCTAGTTTGTTGCACAAATTCCTTTCAGCTATGAGTTTGCTCATAAACTCAGATTACCGGAAGAGTGTGAAGGCAAAAGACTTTTTCAAGTACACAATATCTTTCCTGCAGCCTAATCTCCTCCACAATCGCCACTCCACCATCCTCCGCCGTCCCCAACGGTCCCCTGCCGTCCTCAACAGTCCTCCACAGTCCCCTGCCGTCCCCCCCCTTGTCCTTAACTAACATGTCTCACCCTGTAGGGCCCGCCGTCCTACCCAAAGACGGCCGTCCTGCCCGGAGGCACCCCTGGACGGACTACGAGAAGCCGTCCCGTCCCGTCCGGGGCTCTTGGCAGTCCCCCCGCGGGGCCCCGCCGGGCCCCTGGACGGTTGGGAACACTGAGTCGGAGCAATATGGTATGGACAGCATCTGAACCCCACCTCGAAGATGACACTTAGGCATACAAACACATTCTTGGTTAAACCTTGTCCAAAGGAGAATGCGATTGAAACTAAGCCTTAGTTAATCACGAGCTTTCCGTCGCAGCTCACAAGTGGTAAAAATGCATGTATTTTCTTCCTCTTGATATTAGGGAGGTTTTGACAGACCTTCATAACCTGAATGATACTTAAATATTGACAAGGTTTACTGTCATGCTGCAGGATTTTTTTCACTATTTTGCTGCAACTGTCTTGACAACACACTTGAGACAAACTAAATCTCCATTCACTCCAGTTGTATACAGTTCCTTTTTTGTCCTTCTTGTAGCATATATAAGGCATATCCAAATTGTATACTACGAGTACAAAATTTTGGGTTTGGCGTGTTGGTTCTACAGGTTCACTTGCTGTTAACTGGGAAAATTAAGCTTAGATGAGTCTTGATTTGATCCTGCTTGCTGTTTTCTTGATATTTTAATTGCCGGTGATAAATCAGAAAAGAGGTATGATGGAAGGTGGAGGGAAGGTTGACAGGTTTCTATGTAAATAAAATAGTAGATAACTCATCAACAACTGTCTAATTTAAGAGTAGTTCTTAAGATTGTAGAAAGCTGTGCGACCAAGTACTATTATGGATTGGAAAAGGTTAGTTGTGTTGCTGTAGTTATAAAACTGTCCAAGCTAAGACAGTTCTAGCAAAAATACCGTATTGATGCTGCCCTCACTTCTGACCACATTTTGGGAGGGAGGAAGGGGAATTGGGGGAAAGATAAAGCAGCAACATCTGTGTAAGGAGAATTTAAAATAAGACAATAGCGATGTAAGGAAGGGTAATTTAAACTTCATGCGATACCGGCTTGTCTTAGCACAATACTTGGCACTCTGGAAAGAATTCAGACGCTTTTGCACAAGGGCAGGTACAAATAAATACAAAGCTTCCGGAGATCTTTTAAATGGCCAAGTAGAAATGTCTCCTTACAAACACCAAACTCTAAAATATGATAAGGCTTGTGTTAAGGGTATAATTTATAAACTAAATAATATTTCACTACGAAGGGTTGTTCCCAAACCGCCGGTTTGAAACAACAGGAGTCGTGGATTTCCAAATAGCGCACAACCGAGAACACTAGTAATGATCTTGTAGCCACGCTTGACGATATTTAAGAGGAGATACATGCAGTCTATGCCGAACTTTGCCCCTGGTTTACCTAAGCCCGGATACACAACCCCATCACTGGTAAGAATAGCCACTAGTATCAATAGCTAATAGGCATCGAGATAATCGAGGTTGACATCGCACCATGCGGGTAGTATCTTTATAACTCTTTCTTGCCCATTCTCAGGGGAACGGCAGACTGGTGTTTGGCCGTACCAATCTAGTTTGACAGGGTTGATATTGTCACGTCTAAGT
The DNA here is from genome assembly GCA_003313605.1 of Tuber umbilicatum. NCBI lineage: Eukaryota > Fungi > Ascomycota > Pezizomycetes > Pezizales > Tuberaceae > Tuber > Tuber umbilicatum. The sequence goes on along the minus strand of QLOI01004205.1, from coordinate 8,268 downwards.
AGTAATTTCACCACTCCCTCATGCCCATTCTCAGGGGCGCAAAAGAGTAGATTTTGGCCATCCCTACCTGGTATGTCGAGGCTGGCTTGCAGGAGCAGTATTTCCACCACACCGTCATGGCCACTCACAGCAGTATGCACTGTCACCATTTCTCATTAATCGTGATTTGGGATTCAGTATTAAACATAATGCCAGCCGAGGTAATGAGTAAGCTAAAATAGAGCAGCCAAAATAAACACCTCGAATTTGTATTAAGTCATGGATTTTATCATTAATCCTATCGAGTATGTTGAGAGTGAAGAAAGAAAAAAAAGTAGGACCGCGTAAACACAAGAAGGGAGGAGCATAAACCCTAAGAAATATTTCCCTGATTGTGCGTCCCTTCAGTGCTTACATGGACCACTGCCCCCCAACATATATGGGTATTATCCTTAAGTCCCGGCCCTTCTCCAGAGAAACTTCACCATCTCCTTTCCACAACATATCCCCTCTCCACAGCCGACTCGCTCTCTATTCATCCTACCTTCCAAGTTCGTGACACCACTAATATCGCTCATACAGCAAATACTCTCAAACATGAACTCTTTTCTGTTTGTTCTCTTGTTCCTCCTTGGGCCGATTATGGCCGGTGTCAACAGCGGAGGAATGGAGGAGTTCCCGGTTGCCGGGCAGCTGGTAAGTTAGTCAGATTTCCCTTTGCTTCTCTGTTTCTTGTGTTTTCGGAACTCAGCAGTAACAATCACTTGTGAATTTGTAGGACAACCACGATACTTATGTTCAACAAATGCCCGTTTCCCCCAACCCAGCGGGAATCCTCCGCGACTCCTTCAAAATTATGAACGAGATTTGTGAAATGATTTACTTGAGGGGCTACCCAGTCCATCATCAGGTAAGAACCTTACTTTAAATTTAGTAGGACCAGGCTAATATTATCCCCTAATTAATTCGCACTTGCAAGATCGCCGGGGAAGTGCCAACACCAAGAGAATTGAGGGCTAGTCGGGGCCAGAGAATTATACTTCAAGTAAGTATGGGAGTTGATATTTATCCCGGCTCGGCTAACACTTATTGTACAGAGTGATGGAAATGTGGAGTGTTCGTTCCCCTTGTACAGACGGCTAAATTGATGAACTGCTCATTCACATTGCCTAGATTTCGCGGAAATTTCTATTGGAACTCCTCCTCAAATTTTTAAAGTACTTGTTGATACGGCAAGTTCTGATCGTAAGTTATTTCCTGCTGCGATACGGGCATGGTACTAATTTAGACATAGTTTGGATCCCCTCGTCCGATTTCTTTTCTGCAGCTTGGAGGCCACGCCGCCGATACTATTCCCAACAGTCATCAACATATAAGCGAAATTATTCATCATGTGAGCTTGAATATGGTGCTGGAAGAGTAAGCGGGTTTGTCTCTCAAGACAATGTAGGAATAGGAGGTCTTATGGTGCCAGACCACGATTTTATAGAGGTTACATCTGGTAAACCCTAATCCTATCTACCTTTGGTTTTGTTTTTGTATCTCATGGTTGTACAGCGGATAGTTACCGTTTGCCTTATGCTCTTTGGGATGGAATATTGGGACTTGGATATGATACACTTTCCGCTAACCACCTTGCTCCTCTCTTATACCGGATGTTTGACCAAAGCGTTCTGGAGGAACCAGTTTTCTCTTTGTACTTGCGCGACATGGGTCAGCCTAGTGAAATGATTTTAGGTGGCAGCAATCGCGACTACTATCAAGGTACCCTTACGAAGCTCCCTGTCCGGCACAAATATTTCTGGGAGGTGGAGCTTGAAGGGGTAAGCCTAGGAAAGCAGACGATTAAACTCAACGATATGGGAGCCATCTTTGATACAGGAGCCTCTATGTAAACCTTTTGGATTCTTCAGTTTTGATCCAATTACTAACTAAGAGTAGGATTGTACTTCCTGGAAATATGGCCGATTTGTTCAACCAAGAGGTGGGAAGCAGGATGGCAGAGGATGGTAAATACCATCTTGACTGCTGGAGGCGTCGCTATATGCCAGACCTCATCTTTACTCTTTCGGGTATGGGCAATCCTTGCCTGGATTTGTTATAACTTCAAATCGCTGACCTTCAGGCTATAACTTTACGTTGACCCCATACAATTATATCATTGAGGTTGATGGTAATTGTTTCAGTGCACTGGCAGGACCAAGCGGTGGGGAAGCCATTTTGGGAAACCCATTTTTGCGAAGCTACTACTCTGTTTTCAACTTAAGCGATGATACAGTAGGTCTTGCAAAGCCAAAGTAGCCTTGGTTACAAACTTGAATGGAGGTCAGTAAGGGCCTGTATGGTTGGGTGTGGTTTTATGGTCTCCAGTCAAATGATCAGGATGTTTAGTCGTGGTGTTTGGTCCAGGTTGTGTGAAAAGGCAGTATGTCTTGTTCTTGTACTGGGTGGTTGGCCGGTGGGCTTGGTCCGTGGCGTAGTCAGGTCACATAGTCTATTCACTCGGTTCAGATAGAATCCTATAAATTAAAGTTTGGAGCAGACACATGTTTCTATTGTAAACTGGAGTGGAATCCAATCTTTTGCTCTATCATGTTCTTCAACTGCTGCCAGTTTTGGGGGCCCTTTAAGTACAAGAAACAAAACTAACTTCAAGTATCCACATTGTCCATTTCCTAATGTTCCACGACATCCTCAGCAGTGATTTGCGTTACCAATAAATAATGCTCATCTCCCGCTCGCTCCCTTTTCAGACTAGTATATGTACATTTCTCCCTTTTTGAACCATACAGCCAGTACACCCTTTATTTCTACCAATTTCTGCCAACAGGACACATCTCAACACAAGGCAACCACTATGCAACTCTTTACAACATGCCTCCTAGTATGCACCAGTGATTAACAATAGTTTCTATTACCAATCCCATATTTTATTATATTGCCAGACCATAGATTATTAAAATTTATTACTCTTTAACTTGAATTCTTTTCAGAAACTTAAAATTGATTCTAAATTTGAATTCAATGCAAATAAAATCTGTAGATTACTACCTTCTAACCCCATTTCCTAAACTTCTGTTAGTATCTGAATGACATTAAAGTAAAGGGGCTAGGATTTAGTATTAGTGGTCGCAATACTCTGATAATAGTTTACATCTCGAGAAGTTAAAGTAAGTAGTAGTTTTCACAATCCGTGATGAAGGATTATTGTTAGTATTCAGATTCCGTGATCCTATTCCAATTACAAGGATATTAGTATAACATAGTTTATTATTATTTGTTAGAATTACTTCTCAATTCCTCCTATCTGATACTATGTAACAAGTAAGAACTTAGATATGATAGTATCTTCTTTTATCATTCATTTCTCTAAGGCCCTTGGTGACACACCATGATCTTGTATTATATGAATTTCTTAAATCCTGTTGATAGTTGACGTACTTATATTTCTGAAGATGTACTTTTATATCTTAGGTCTTGTGAGGTAAGACAAACCGGGTAAGGTTTGAAGGTTTTACAATCTGACTTAAACCTGAGTTATAGATTCACTTTTTACATGGATTTATACTATTAATTTTATGCAAATGATGGAGTTTATAGGTCTTGTAAGGCCTTATATATTGCACAGTTGGAGGTGAGATGTTATTAATATGCCAATGATTGAAGTTTGTTATGAGAGGAGTTTAAATGAGGTGGTGATTGCAACTCATTGTTTTGTTGTTATACTGTAAGGACTCACTTGGGTCACAGGCATTAATAAATATTCATGCTGGATTCCTGTGGGTCATTGCGTCTGATGTACAAGGTAAACAGAACACAGATTTATGTCATTTTGCGTTCATCACAGTTTTGATGGTAGATAAACATCACTAACACATTAACAATAGTACCTACTATTTAGGTGAAGGTATCTGTGTCTACACCTATGATATGTGGGGAGGCTCGATGGACATAACCGATTTTCCAAGTTTCCACAGCAGGAGTTAGAGGTCATCCGCAAAAATGGAATTTGCCTTGAACGAAATAGATCCGCGTCAGGACTAAGACAGGCCGTCCTACTCGCCCTGCTTGCCTGGTGCTTCCTGATGTGTACATTCATTACTCTCCCGTAGCTAGTATATTATGCTGTGTAGTAGGACTTCATTGTCGATTTAATGCGCCCAATGCCAACCATTTTCGTCTGTATTCTTCCCTCAGCATCCCTTCCACCAGGTGCCTCCTATACCTTACTCGTCTTATTTCTGTCCTCTTGCAGTTCCACACCTGCTGTCTTCGCCTGATGCGTACTAAATTCATCCTCCTGCATCCAACAAAATCCTGCTTTTTTCCTTGCGCCATCTGCCATCCTACCGGTTTCTTACCGTCTGCCAGCTTCCCGCGGCCACCTGGTGCTTTATTCTAGGAACATATTCCCCTGATGGCCCCCTCCACCTTCCCTCATGAACAATAAGGTTTTGAATTCCGTTGGGCATTGACCTTTATTCATTTGACAACTGGCCATATCCGCTATCTTGCGGGTTTGCCTGGGCCAATTATATCGATTTAATTTTTTTATTGTCTCTTATCCTCCCATATGTAGATAGAAATTCACAATAAAATTCATTAAATTTCCGCAGATCAATCGTTCTATTAACTACCCATTGTCCATCTCCATAGTAAAAAACATGTGCCTGACACACCACAAATTCTATCTCAATTATCATTATATCCCTCCCATTAGTCAGCTTGCAGACTCTTATATGTCTACTAAATTCAGGAAATCTACCCATGTTCATGGGCTCCACTACTTGAATCATTGCTAGCTGACTGACCATTCCAGTGTGGACATTTCTCATCTTAAATAGTCCTAACAAGTGTGCTACAGGGTGGCTATGCAAATCCCCATACAGATCTGATCTGCCAGGCAGGATCCATCCCCAATCAGTCCCTGCACCAGTGTTCCGGAATGAATGCTTTCTGGTACAGCATACTTGATGAGTTTGGAAGACGTCAGCCATACGAAAATCCGGTACTGGGATTTCTAGCATTGTAAATTGCTCATAGGGTAGAAACATTAGCTCACTGGGGTCCACAGGTAGCCTCTGGCTCACAACTGCTGTCTGCCGGATATGCGTTATCAACATTGGAGCCATATCATCTTGAGGAATATCAAGTGCTTGGCAAAGCTCGATAACGGTTCCAACACCAGGAATCTGGCGTCACAAGATATGTTGCAGAGTATTATCACCCGGGGGAGAATATACCATATCGTTTTGGGTCCGGACGTTGGTATCTCTTAATAGAGCCATGTCATTGGCCTTCCTAAGTGCCTCTATTGCGAGTAACCTTACTCCAACCACATGCTGGCAGCCATACCACTCCACGATCTGCTGGGCTACATCATTCTTGTTTGACTTCCAGTAGCCCTCTTTGAGCGGCTGTTTATATGCCAGCTCACTGATATCGGTAGAATGAATCCAAAGAGACTCAAAGTGTTAGACTTGTGGTTCAAAGTGATTTGAGTAATGCATCTAATGAAATTGAAGTGGTTTTCCAAGTGTATCAATTCTTTGAGATGATCTGTTCTTTCTAGCGTGCCCTGGTCCTGCTGTCAATGTCATTATGCTGCAGATTGATAACGGACCAAACATGTTTGCACGTTGGCAATCTATTTCCTCACTTCCCGATTCTAGTGTTGTACCTGTACGCGTGTAGTCTTAGATGTCCGGAACTCAAGAAATATATCTCTTTTTTCATCAAAGATGTGCAGATCCTGTTCCATATACTGTAGTGTCTCTGGCATATGACCGGGATACTGAGCCAACAGGATGAAATTGATCAGGAAGCAGATGTACCACAACGCCCGTTTGAAAGGTTATCACTGAGAATTGTTGGGGTTCTGCAGAGACAGTGCCGATACAGCTGGAACAACCCTGCTGGAGCTTACAGTAGACTTAGTCTTATTCCATGCCGGAGCCTGGAAGGGTTACAGTTAGGCTAATCTAGTAACTCTATCAAAGAGTTACCAGGTAGACTAAGCAAATATTAATGCTTTGACTGCGAACTGGAAAGGTATACCGGGTAGGTAGAAAAAGCCTACACGGTGAGTTCGGAAGGTCTCCAGAGCTCCAGCGAGTTACCCAACTGTGGCAAAGTGGTCACCCTACTTTTGGAGAAGAGTTACCCTACCCTGAGTGTAAGAGGTTATGTGAAGTTCCGGGGAAAGTCATAGGAATATTTGTTACACAAGCTTATATAGGAGGTTCAAATCTGGGCTTAATAGGGTAATCCATTGCTGAGCTACGAACCCAATAAAATCTACACTTGATTGAACGTTGGAAAATCTGAGTCCAACACACCACTCTGCCCCCACTGTAAAGACAATGCGTCATGGCCCAACTGAAGGGTAGTTGCGGGTTTACTAGTAAAAGCCTATGATAGAAGACGGCGGTGTAATACCGCATACTTTGTCACCCTCCAGTCGACTGGAAGCTGTTAGCAGGAGAGATGAGGGGGTATGGGGTGATCGAATGGTTACAAGAAAGATTATTCTAGAGTGCATATGCCACAGATACTTATAAGCCTACCGAGGTAGGATGTAAGGTATGCCAGAGGCGGAGAAGGCCTCCCCATAAGTGGTAGACCTTCGACTACCGTATGTTTCTGAAAGACTATAAGATGTCTTGGGGTTGTTAGCGAACTCTAGATCATGGTGGTCTTGTCTTGGTGGAGGTACTTAACGTCAATAGCTCCGGGTAGCGCCCGTATAAGCCAATGGCGTAAGTACCTTATCATGTGAGTCTGTAGACCAAGCTATCCTGTCGAAGAGAGTCGAAGATGATAGACATGTAGTGATACCATTGAGTGGTTGTCTAGAGGACTTGCATAGATGAATATGTATGGGTCAGTGAGTTCAATATTAGACAAAATTAATAGTAACCTGTTAGTCCGCCACTAACAGGACAACGATATGAAGAGTTTTCTCCTGCAGTTGAATGCAAGTATCAGGTTGCTGCATGAACACTTCATGCCGGATAATGAACTAGAAGAGCTGGCTAACATTCGGCAGAATGTTAGCCTGAGGCCCAGAGGAGATGGGCAGGCTCGCACTGATGGCGAGCTTAGGAGTGAAGGAGAGGAGCTGGCATTATAATTCTACTTAAGTATATGCGAGACCTCTTCTCCTAAGACGATAAACTATCCTCTCGAGAACCTATTGTGTGTATTGGTGACTTAACGATGTTAAGTTTCACCTTAAGGTTTTCTCTCATACATATTTGTTCTTCATTTTATGTATGAAGAAAGCTTCGACCCGGCCCCATCCTTGGGATCCATCTGCCCACAGGGACACCCCATTACAATAGCTTCGCTGGAATGGCCATGATTTCGCATTTCCTTGTCCTGCCATTGTATTGGTTCTCAATATGACATTTTTGGCACACTGAATCCACGATCAGGTGGCAATACTTTCTAAACCTCATCAAATTTCTTTCACCATTTATGCTTCTTCAGGAATCTTTCCACTCATTCCCTCATAGGCTTAAAAAGTCCTAGGGAGATGTTGTATAAAAGGTCAGGGTAGTGCTGGTCCGCAGGATTTACCCGGAAGAGTCTGGTAAATACATGAGAACCTATTTTCACTCCACTTTGATGTAAATAGTGCGCAATATCAGCAGCCAGCTTTCGCTCTTACTCGGTTGTCTTTAGCATATATGGAGGGTGATCGTGGGCCTAATAGGTGTAATCTGGACTATGGGCAAGTTTACTGGTTGAGACTTCATGAATTGGCATGATCTGCTGGTTATTCCATGCATAGCAGTATGCTCAACATGATCCGCAATCGAGGCAGACAAGATTGGAAAGCATAGATGTCTTTTCCTATCTGCGCAGTCCATGACTACTCTGTCTTGCTTAATACTCTCTAAGGGGGCAGGACAAGATCAAAGACAGAAGTTAATGCATCCGCCTTGGTCTAGCGCAGCAATTCGTCAGCTGGGGGGGATTCCTAGTTAAACTTTAATGGTACTAGTAGTAGAGCAAGTAGTAGGTTTGGCATCACAGTCAGGCAGTTGCACGTTTGCGAAATGATGGTAGCGATGGTCACATGTACTGGCCACACTTTCTTGTCTCCTGAGAAATGTGTAAGGTGGGTCCGGTCAGATACACTGATAATAGGGACGACGGTTGAACCGGCTGGAAGCACTAGCCATACTCCGATATTGGTATTATAAAAACAAGTAATCAGGCCACTGTAACGGGGGCTCCCTGTGGGAAGATGGATCCCAAGGATGCGGCCGTACCGAAGCTTTC
>QLOI01004201.1:0-11016 GCA_003313605.1 Tuber umbilicatum | reverse complement strand
CAAATCAATACGTTGTGCGATGAAGCCGTCAAGTATGGGTTCAAAGTATATAAAACACCATCCCTTTTTCTTTTTTCTCTGTCGGAAAAGAGGGGGTGAGGGGTTGAATGTTTTGGATGTTGCTTTTTTATATAATATTATAATACTATACAAGCTATAACTGACGGTAATACCGGTACTATAGTCGTGTTGTGTGAATGGATCCTATATCTCCCAGGTCGCCGAAAGGCTACGAGGGACTGGGGCGATTCCGTGCGTAGTGGTAGGCTTCCCACTGGGCGCGATGAAGTCAAGTGCCAAAGCATTGTGAGTCCCTTCCCCGAAGCCGTATCAAGCAAATAAACAAGTAAACGACCCCTTCAAGAAATGGGCATGAATGGTAACAAGCTCCCTTCTCCTCCGCCCTCCAGCGAAGCGCAGGAAGCCATACGAGATGGCGCGAAGGAAGTGGACATGGTGCTGCACATCGGCCACTTGAAATCTCAAGACTACGTCCGCCTGCACGCGGACGTAGAAGCCGTCGTCAGAGCGTGTTCACCGATCCCCGTCAAGGTTATCCTCGAGACGGTATTCCTCACCGATGAAGAGAAGATCGCCGCTTCGTTTGTCGCCGCTGAGGCCGGTGCTGCGTTCGTCAAGACGTGCACTGGATTCGCCGGCGGCGCCGCCTCCCCGGGAGATGTTGCTCTTATGAAGAGGACCGTTGCGTACAAAGATGGGGCCGTGCAAGTCAAGGCATCTGCTGGAGTCCGGACCTACGAGAAATGCCTTGAAGTTATCAAGGCTGGTGCCGATAGGGTTGGAACGTAAGTTCGATATCCGCGAGCAAGCGCTGAACGAATGATCGTGTTGGTATGTTGATATCTTATCTTTGGATTTAGGTCCTCCGGAGTAGCTATTATGGAGAAATGCGAACTAGTGCCGGGATCTTACTAGGGGTTTATGGATCCTTTATAGGGATCAATTGATCCTTTGTTCTAGTGCCCTGTGTACAGTACGATAAACTAAATGGCAATATAAGATCTGATGGATTGCAACTGTGGCGGAGTCAAAAGTACCAGTGGAAAGGGACCACCTGATGGGCCGAGAGCGATTTCTGATACTGGTATATGACGAGAGGGACCGGGAACTCATAGCGTGTTGAGATCTGATAGGCAAACTTGAGTGGTATTTCACGGAACGGAGTAGATTGTGAATTTGCACCCATTCGGAACGAAACTCCATGCGAACCTATACAAATTGCTCGTGGGAACTTTTTTTTTTTTTTTTTTTTCCATGACTCGACTTCCAGTCAACTTAGCAATCCATCGTGTCCTTCCCTCAAGACATGTGTCTACCCGCTCCCATCTATCCCACATTATCAAAGAAAGACCACCACCTAATCCCAAACCCCATACGCTCCTCGCAGCGATGATCCGGAAGAATGTGTGCACCCCCCCCCCCTTCTTCCCCACCCATCGGATGTCCTCTCGGCATGGAAAGGAAGGTACTTTTCGCCTATAACTTCCGTAGGTCATTTCTTCAGATGGGCTTAACTTAGGATTGTTTTCCTTTCCCCTTCCTTTTCCTTATTCTCCCATTCTTTTTTTTTCTTTTTCCCTTCCTCTTTTTTCCTTTTTCTTCCCTTTCTCCATGGTCTCTCGTTTTTCCTTCTCCCACTTTGAATATATTTTTTCCTCACTTCCCTCAGGGACACCATGGCAGTTCTGCCGATGCCTGCCTGATCGATCATATGTGTGGGACGTGATGAAATACCGATACTTGTACACGGATTATCGTTGTCCCTTCTGGATAAAGGTTTCTGCGACCAGCATGCTCGAATATGGAGAGCGCGGAATTACGACCCATGATATGTATCTATTTTCGGTTTGTGGGATTCCTACTCCCACTTTCTACTCCCTCAGTTGCCCGAGTCATGGGCGATGACCCTGATAGCCAATGCACGAGTAGATGTACTCGAGTAGTTGATAAAAGGCATGCTCTCCCCCCCCCCCCTTTTTTACTAGGTAATACCTTGAAAAACGTACTCGTATCGTATCGTACGTGGCAGATACGGTACACTGCGGTAATCCATACAAATTAATGCCGGGGGACATAATACCTTTTCTATTTCTTATAATATTATTAATACCTCGTTATCTTGGACGCCAATTGTACCTTTTCCCCCTTTACCTTCCCCTCACCGGTCGAGCCGTTACCATATACGGAGTCCTATTCGAGTACACGAAACTTCACGTTAACCCCCATACTTTGCGAATACTGATATGTAGGCGGTCCCAACCAAAAGGTCTGCGCGCCATAGAACAGTCCAAGGGAGGCAAAAAAACAAAAACAAAAAAAAAAACAATAAATAAATAATTCGTGTCCCATGTCTTGACTTGTCGTTCCGGTAGTTTTTTCTTTCGATTGCTTGGCTTGCATGAGACGGGAGGCCTTTCGATTTATCGGGCTTGGCCCGTACTCGAATTCCTTACCCAATTGGGTATAGTTGAGCGGGAAGGTCACGCAAGGCTGGATAAACCAAAAATCTCTCCCCGGTAGCTGGCTGGTGGTTGATGGGGATGCTCGGTGCAGCAGACAGCTAAGATGCTGGGGATGACACTGGGGGCTCGTATATTGCGGTATACAATTACGGTAACCAGCTCCCTGTAGACGTTCCGGACCTAACCTAGCAGTGACTTGAAGACGGGGTTGGAACCCTCGATGCCTCGTCTCGTGGTAGTGGGTTAGCTTATCTATATAAATTATTGAGAGAATTTAATGAAAAGGAAGGGATAAGGAGAGCAAAGGAAGGCAAAGGGAAAGCCTGCCCAACACTCGTTATCGTATGGGCACAAGGGGCTCGTACGATGCTGTGCTCTGGCTTATGCAAGCTGCGAAACGAGCCTTAGGAGGGAGGGATGAGTTGAACTTGAAGGAGGTCAGAGCAAATGCTCTGTGCCTCCGGCTCGACGACCAGACTTGCGGTAGTCCAGTGGGTTACTGTACGGGAAGCGCTTCATCGCTAATGGGAGACCAATATACGGTGGGCCCATCTGGCTTGTGAAGGAGGGGGTGAAAGGGAGGACTTCGACAAGGGGATGGGAAGCACTATGTGAATGAGCTGGACATTACCTACAGCTAATGAAACTCAATACCGCGCAAGGATTGTGTCTGGATAGCTATCAATGGAGCTACTAATCATAATTGGGAATATTGCAGCTTTGTGGAGTCAGCGACATCATCATTATTATTATATCATAGTGTAGTGGTTTTAATGTCTGATACCGGTAGTAGGGTCTCGCTAGAGCCTTTCGATGGAGAGGTATCATAGGATCGAATGGGTCGCCTGTTATTCCTTTTTTCTTCCCACTTCCTTTTCCTAAAACACCAATCCATAGGTTGCATCTATCGAGGAACCGACCCCAATAGTAGCAGCAGCCGCCAAATCCGATGGTATCTCGTACCGGGTATGAAGGGTAAGTTTGTCGGGCTTCCACTGGTTGGCTCCGGGCTCTCCTCGACCGTTCAGAGAACGGTATTTGCTCCAGCCACTGCGTCAAGGTTCGACAGACTTTTTTTGCTTCACCGAAAAAAAAATAGCGTATCTGGCCTACCGGTATTCAGTTGCATAATTCGCGCCACACACACATAACTCTGACAAACTTCGACAGGCTCTTGCGCACACCCCAACTACATAAAGTTACCGATGGATCAGGAGAGTGGATCTATTTTGTCAGCTTCTATCATCGGACCCTGAGGGACATCCATCGATCTCCGATCCTCCAATTCATGAACTCTCACTTTTCCTATCAAAACACCAGATTCCTTGAAGAATTCAATATCATTTTGTGAACAGTTTCTCGCTTAAGAGCACGTACATGTGATATCACATTATTATCCTGGGTCGGGAGGGTTCTCTTTGCTATGGTTCCCAACTTCCCATCGACTCCAACCCCCTCAAGCCACATATAATAAAATTCTGCGCGAAGGAGGCATGGATCCGATTGAGAGGGAGAATAAAATAAGTTTGGATAGGATGGGACGAAAACAAACAAAAGAATAAATCCGTATTTTAGAGTAAGAGGGTAGCTGCTTGCACACATCTCGTGACTGACCTTGCCCTGTAAATTCCCGGGGAGGGAGAGGTGAAAGATAGTAAGGTGGGGGGGGGGGGCTGTGGGAGTACCGGTATTTCGTTGAGTGAGTGAGAACGAATGTGGGTTGGTTGGGAGGATACACTTTGCTTTGCTGAGATCCCTGTACGGTACGGTGCCGGTAGTCCTTTTTCTCACTCCAAGATGTTCACCTCTTTGCTGGTCCTACTGTACTTGCTGTGGGTACCCAGCATGTAAATCTGCCGCTGACATCCTCCCGTGCTCTCGGTTTTCCCTTTTCCTTAACTCTTCCTTTTCCCTTCCACCTTCCTTCCCTCTAAGAACTTTTTTTTTTTAAAAGAAAACACTGCTCCCTCTTTCCTCCCACAATTTATTTTATCAGGGAAAAGGAGGAAGCCACCGGATATTCGACTACCCGCTCGCAGGCAAACGCTGTTTTTTTTCCTACTATGCTGTTGGATAAGACAGAATAAGAAGAAGGCCAGAGGATAATGACAAACAAGCCCGAGAGTCGTAACAGGGTGCATCTTGGCAGCGCCCCGACACATGATACTTGAGGCTCAACATATCACCCCCACAAACCGAAAACCCTTTAATCCATCCCCTCCCCCACCATAGCTTGCCGAAAGGAGAGCCCTCTCTCCTGCCTCCTGGTCGTCCTCTTCACTCTTTTCCGTAACTGAAACCACGGGGTATATCCGTCGAGCACACGACCGCCTCTCTTCCTGCTGCGCTACATCTTCATCTCATCGACACATAGAATTCATCTCACCGAATCCCCCCCCCCCCTTCTCCTCCCCATTTTCGTCCCATCATCACACTACTACCCAAATCAATTCACCATGGAAGGCTCTTCCAATATAAATGGAGTCAATGACTTTGACGAGCTGGATCCATGGAGACAACAAGTCGAGCTTCGTGATATCAAGGCCCAACAGCAATTGACAAAACAACATTACGGCTCACCAACAGGCTCGCCAACACACACCCCTCCTGCAGCCGAAGATGTAAAGGCAAGTTTGGCTGTCCTGGAAATGGCTCCAACTCCCGATTTTGCAGAGATGGAAAAACTATCCAGAGACTACCAACCGGATCTTCAGGTTTGCCGTCTCGTTTCAGTTTGGGTGGGCTTGGGTTGATTGTTTTAGGGTCCACTTGTTGGAGCTGTAAAGTCTAGCAAGGCTTTGGAGGTGGAGTATGCCAGCGCTGATCCAGCCTTCGTGAGAAAGACCGTGGTATGTTTGCCCTTACCGGTTTACCGATTTTGCTAATCCGATAGGCACTTTCCCCAAAATACCCATTTTATCGCACCATACTTGGGGATGGTAACTGTGGATGGAGAGGTATGTACCTGCATTTCACGTAGCTACTCCGACTGCTCCCGTTACCTGCTAACATCTTTGCAGCTGTTGCCTTTGGATTTTTCGAGCTTCTTTTAAAGACAGGGGATACAAACCACGTTGGGATGCAGTATGCTCGTATTGCATCTTTGAATGGTCTCATGGTACATGCGGGTCTCCAACCATTCATCTACGAGGATTTCGCAGAAGTAACATTTGAGCTGCTTGGAGCTATCAACGCTTCAACGATTGATACTCCGTGGGATGTTTCCATGATTGCGGAACGGTTCAATAATCCAGAGATTTCGAATGCCATTATTACACATTTTAAGGTCAGGGTTTCGACCCCGCAGTACTGGTTGGACATGGGCTAATAGATGTGGTCAGTTCCTTACAAGCTCTTGGATGAAGACCCGCCCGGAGTATTATCAGCCGTTTTTGGATCGACCTGTTAAGGACTTTTGTGAAGCTCAAATCGAACCCTATGGTATTGAGATCGAGCATGTCGGACTTATGGCTCTGATCGATTGTTTGGTCCTTCCTGCTGGGTTTGCGGTTGAGGTGTTTTACCTCGACCGTAGCGCTGGCGATGAGGTTAATGTGCACCGCTTTGCCGACCTAGGAGCTGATGGCGGTATTCCAACACCTCCTGATGCACCGGTGCTGAGGCTTCTTTACAGACCGTAAGTACATTATTACCACATAAGGATGTTAGGTTCGTCTAACGAAAGCAGTGGCCATTACGACATCATCTACAAAAAGGGAGATATCCCAGAGGCGTCTCCCCCATCGATTCAAGTCTCGTTTCTCTCGAGCCTGCCCGAGCAAACATTTGCTCCCACGCCCCTAGGAAGTTTATTCCATCAAATACCTTCCTCAAACATGGACCCTTTCCCTATGGAACCCGGCCCGTCGAACTTCCGTCCCTCCATGTTCAACTTGCCAGCTTTCCAACCTTCTCCCCTTCAATCGCTCCCCTTCCAAACCACCACATTCCGTAATTCGCCCTTTAACCCATCTCACTTCCAGAGTGAGCATTTCCAACCAGAAATTTATCAGCCCCCTACACCTACTTCACTCGGCGGATCCAAACGCAGTTCCTCTGCTGAAAAGTCTTCTGGGGGGAGTTTGAACGAATGGGATAACGGGCAGTATCCGAAAGATGGGTATTCAGGACCAGATCATGAACACCCACCATATTCTTGATTGTACCCATAGTGATGGTTGCATTGGGGGATCTCTCTGCAACGGTAAATAGATGACGGGTGGTCTGATTTTCTTTCCTTTCCCCTTTTTTTCCACTAAATTTTTACCTCTATCCTTCTTTTCTCATGTTTCATTTTTTTTCCCTGATGTTTCGCTCCTCGTTTGCCATTACTTTTTTTTCTTCCTTTTGCTTCTATTCTGATTCAACCAGCGGGCAGGCGTAATCGTTTTTTTTTTTTTGCGATTTTTAGTGTAACGAGGACCGGCTCTAGGTATTTGTCTGCCATAGTTAAATGAGCATTTTCCCCATCTCATTTGCCAAGAATGACGTAGGATCTACGGCAAGGATAGCTCATCTCTCTGCGAGGGCTCAAGTGTGCAGCTGAGTAGTTCGAGTGCTTCGACGTGCGAGTGATGGACTTGTTTCGTCATTGGGCTAACTTATATATACCTACTGTACCTACTGGACCCGCAGCCTATCTAACCGCTGCTATCACCATAAACAATGTCTGCAGCAAGACGTGAGTGCTCCCTACTCACTTTTAATTTTTTAATTTTTTTTTTCCCATACATAATTGTTACTCAGCGATTGTCAAGTTGCTAAGGCTGGCTTCGGTCATTGGCTGTGTTGGTATTACAGGCATAGGATTCACTATCCCTTCGTTGTTCCTCCTTTCGGGAACCATCGTCCTACTATTCCTACTACTATTAGCTGGAGCGTATGACAGAAAACCGCTGAATCAGATTTTCTTTCTACAAGCGGACACCCACGACATACCCAACGCACCGAATAGCATCTGTCATTGGACACTCTACAATGTGCCTTCCCTCCCCTTGCTTCCTGGCCTCATCCCCTTCCACTCATTAGACGCCTAGGTAAAAAAAGAAAGAAAAAAAAGAAAGTGTCTAAGTTAAGCTAATAAATAGTACTGCGACTCCCGCGACGGGAAAAACTATAATTGCCGCCCCAATAGCGCTGCATACCCACTGTTGCCCCAGCAGAACTTCCGCACGGAGACGAACATCCCAAGAGACTTTATTCGTAGACCCGGGCGGTACTTCTACCTGAGTAGGTTTTTATACGCCTTCTACGTTATTGACTTGTTCTTCGCGCTATTAGCGCTCTTTGCAGCGCTGCTAGCTACTTGTTTTCGGCCGGCAGGGTACTTGGCTGCTGCGGCGTCTGTGTTCGGGTTGTTTTGTATGAGCTTTTCGGCGGCAATAATGACGTGTGTTTTTCCCCTCCCCCCTCCCTAACTTTGCTCCCTTAGTGATTAATCATGGAGAGGTAGAGCATGTTACGTCCTTGGACAGAAAGCCTTCCGAGATGATGGGAGGTTTGCGCGGGTTGGTGCTAAGGTATTCCTGCTCCTCCAATCCTCCACCATCGATAATAACCAAATATATACACACCAAGGCATTCGCTTTCACATGGACCTGCGTCGCCCTCTTCTTCCTCTCAGGATTAATGCTAGCCCTTGGCCTGTTGAAAAAACGCCGGAACACGGACATAACAACACGCCCCTCCAGAACCCGTTATTCGGGATTAGCATCCCGAATGCGCGGCTCCCGAGACTCGCCCGTTGACAACGGCTACACGGAGAAGGAGTACACCAATGGAGTCGGCGGTGGTCATGGAAATGAGCAAAGCTCTTACGAGCGTATGGGTCGGAGCGGTACTGGACCCGGTAGTGGAGGGGTTAGCGGAGATTCGAGTAGTCAGAGGAGGCTCAATACCGAGTACCAACTAAATGCCCCGCCTACGGTTGTTAGGTAGGCAGTTGGGTGTTAGGATATATGGAGGTGGGGTGAACCTCCATCAAGTTTATCTCCTGCTCTGTTGTCCGTGGACAAAAGAGGAGGAGACAAAATTGTAGGACGTTGGTTCCGTAGAGTAGGGTAATTTGGGGGTTATTAGGACGGGAGTGTATATCAATGAGACATGATATTGTGTTTGGGAAACTTGTTTGTCGAGTCATGGTAACTGGCGTATCATAGTTGATATACTGCATTGTTGGTTCTGTTCGACTGGGGGTAGGCATCATAAAAATTTAATCATTGGCAACTGCTGTCGGCCAAAGTTCGTGGCCTAAACAACCCAGCCCCATAGTCTGACCGGTTCTCTCTCCCCTGTTCCGAAGGTATCGATATGATACCGACAATGCCACCTTGAACGCCAGGAACACTTCCTTATATACCACCTTCGTTCCTACAGTGACTACCTCCACAGCCACTACTACCCACACTACACGCACGCACCGTACACTCTCAATCTATCAACACACGGACAGCACAGCTAGTTATATTCAAAAGCTGCCACGCCATCGTGTTTTGTAAATGCAGTCGGATGACCGATAGCTAGTATGGTATTTATTACTGAAAGTAAAAATTTCATACTCGGTCAGGTTGGTCAGAGTATCATACGAGTACCGCGGTAGTGCTGTGGGCCCGGTCTAGCCCGGTTCGGTATTGCTGGCGATTTTATTGCACAATGTACCGTACTAGTACTGTACACCCCCTTTCACCGATTTTGCTTGCTGAATCCTGAGGAATTGGCAACGGACCGGCTACTCCGTCCCTATAAAAGAGAAGGGGGGGCGGGGATTTCCGCACATGGCCGTTGTTACTCGAGTAGTAAAAACTGCCTTCTCTCGTTGCTTTTGCCCAGGATTGGCGCGAACCGGTGACCGGCTTAATAACAGATAATGATATGACCCAGCTCTGCTTATCACTGTCGATTGTGGGCCATTTATGGGTCAGATTGAGATTGGGGTTGAGATTAAATCTCCTAGGAAACTCGGGCTAGGGAGCATCCCGGTCTACTATTACGACCTACCACCATCGCGCTGTACCGTCGATCACCAAAATCCAAAGTCTGAGTCCAAATCTGTTTCGTCTGATATCCCCTCCTCAGGCGGGAATACCGTCGCATATATTTCCCTTTTCGACTCTTAGGGACCAGGTCATTTGTTACCGTATATTCCTCAGCGTTAGTGTGATATGAAAGACGGGGCTATATCTTATTAGAACTTCCACAATCCATTCCGTCCGCTTCCATTTCAGCCAGGTCGGCGGGCTGTCAGGATTCCCGGGAGAAGGGAAATCCTTTGGTGCACAGACCGAACCACCACGCATCGCCCCTGCTCGAGTATGCTATCGTACTGGCATTGAATGTTGGGGTATATAACGTTCAACCATCGGCCTATCCAATGCCCACATCCGGCACAGCACCTATCCATCCATACGCTCCTGTAATGGATGGGGGTTTCAGGCAGGGCGTATGGGTGGGTGGACGGATGTATGGCTGGATACATACAGTACATACATAATAATGCTATTATGATACCCAGCAATACAACTGCTGGAGGACGCCGGACAGGATAAAATATTTTGATCAATTACAACTGCTTCGATTCCAATCTTAGATCGAGTAAGACGTGGCTAGCCAGCGGTAGGCGATATATGTTAACCGGGGGGGCCGACCGCACAGCTGGTACGGTATCCACCGTATCTATCCCTCCCCCACAATCAACTCACTTCATACCCGGAATGAAGGAAAAGAACCCACAGAGGTATACACCAGACCAAAGAGTGGGTGAAAAAAAAGTGCCATTCCCCGGTTCCTGTTGCCTCCCGTCGACTTCCGAAAATGAAAAAAAAAAATGAAAAATCTCTTTGATTCATTAAATTTTTTACCCCTCCGCCTCGGTGCCGCTGCTGTCCGCGTCTAAGCTTGGTTTCCTGGGAGCCGAGATAGCGAGGGATAGACGCAGGGGGCACGGTGTGGGGATACTTCCGGATTGAAATCTCCTAATCGCGATCATTGGCCGGTACCGGTATATCCTTACCCCTTTTGTTCTCTTACCCTTTCCTTTCGGGCTGATTAAGGTATGCTGGACGAGTTTGGACTAAAGTCACATAATTATTATGTTCTCGACGATCTGTGAAAATTTCTTTATTCTCTCCTCGAGTAGGTAGTCACTCGCGCGCCAGGGCAATTGGAAACACTAGCTGATGATTAAATTCTAGAGCGATCGATTGATGTACAGTACTGTACCTGCAACTAGCCTCATTTGCCATGCTCCGTCTCCGTTACAACCACAGCGATTGAAAAAACCACACCAAGTTTTTCGCCAAGGCTTTCTCTCATTGGCTGAAAACCTTTTCTCACAGCTCCCTCGCTTACCCCTCACAGGGAAAGCCTTTGCTCTACAATTATGTCCTCTTCGCCCGGTCCCTCCCGCAAGGGAAAAGGAAAGGGCCATAGGCGCAACCCAAATCCTCCCTCCTATGGGTCTAGATTCACGCCCCTTGGTGGTGCTGAAACTTCCCTCCCCCCCACCTTCCCAGCGTTCCCTCCTGGTGAACCCCCC